>CAKLBY020000121.1:0-265349 GCA_921007115.2 Peronospora matthiolae | reverse complement strand
CGTACTCTGCTCACGCGGCTACGATGCTCGCACTACGATGTCCATCCTCCGTGCATCCAATCGTACGGCTCGTCAAATGTTCTATTCGTCCAATCAGCTCAGGCGTAGTTACCGTGAAAAATGATGCCGTCAACTTGCAGTTCGGATAGAGCGAGCCTCGACTACCCGCACGGTTTGAACCCGCAGGTTAAGCGTAGCTCTATATAACATGAGACAGATATTCGGTACGAATGAATGGGTGGATGACAAGTGTAGAAACATTTCAGCAAACACTCGAACACCGCCGTTAAGATGAATAGCATGGACACCGAAATGGAGAAAGACGTGGCGATCGGCTTGATCCGTGTGATCCGAAGATGTCAGATAGCTTTATTCTGAACCTGGCTGAGTATCACGGGACGGCGGGTGCATTAAATTGAAAGGTGTTGATGAATGCCCATATAGAACAGCAAAGAAAGAAGGCGGCTAAGGTCAAGGCTGGTAAATAGATACTTCAGTAACAAGCGCAAATCTCGATACTCCACAGATAGCGGTAAATCGGAGCACACATCGTGGGGAGCTAGCTGTACCAGCATAAGCGTACGTACTACTATGGAAGAGATCCACGCTGCTCGTGCAGCTTGAGAGCATTGATCAATGCCCACTGAAACATCGTGATGAAGACAACGAATGCAATGAGAGAATCTTTGTCTCGTGGTCATTGGTGAATGACACATGGTGTGTGACTTTGTTGAGGAAGCTTGAAGAGGACGAAGGAAGTCTTCACAGGAAGTGTAGGCGACGCGAGTAGGAGAGGGTAGAGTCAAAAGTGTTGATTCATCGGAGTTTATTCTACTTGCACCCTGATGTATGTGATTTCCACATATAAATCATGTAGTTCTTTCAATCAAGCTGCACGTATCATGAACTCAGGTGTCATTACCGTAAAAACGATGCCGTAAATACTACGCTTCAAGTTTGGATTGAAAGAGTAGCCATCAATACTACAAGAAGCTGCTCACGTAATCTCAACGAAGTTGGTGTGGCACGTTGTGATCAGAAACATCGCTGGCTTTCGCTCACCCACTGGCGCATGAGGGTGCATCGAATGTACCTGTTGTTCATTCTCAGATTAGCCTGAGTGGCGTGGATGCCCTGCGAGAATCTTTACGGCGATTGGCAGAAGGCAGGAAGGATGGCGCAATCCCCTTGATACGTTGAAGGAAGAATGAACAGTGATTAAAAAAGCAGATCGTACTCTGCTCACGCGGCTACGATGTCCACCTCCAATCATTTGTGCATCCAATCGTACTGCTCGTCAAATGTTCTATTCGTCCAATCAGCTCAGGCGTAGTTACCGTGAAAAATGATGCCGTCAACTTGCAGTTCGGATAGAGCGAGCTCGACTACCCCGCACGGTTTGAAGCAGGTAGCTCTATATAACATGAGACAGATATTCGGTACGAATGAATGGGTGGATGACAAGTGTAGAAACATTTCAGCAAACACTCGAACACCGCCGTTAAGATGAATAGCATGGACACCGAAATGGAGAAAGACGTGGCGATCGGCTTGATCCGTGTGATCCGAAGATGTCAGATAGCTTTATTCTGAACCTGGCTGAGTATCACGGGACGGCGGGTGCATTAAATTGAAAGGTGTTGATGAATGCCCATATAGAACAGCAAAGAAAGAAGGCGGCTAAGGTCAAGGCTGGTAAATAGATACTTCAGTAACAAGCGCAAATCTCGATACTCCACAGATAGCGGTAAATCGGAGCACACATCGTGGGGAGCTAGCTGTACCAGCATAAGCGTACGTACTACTATGGAAGAGATCCACGCTGCTCGTGCAGCTTGAGAGCATTGATCAATGCCCACTGAAACATCGTGATGAAGACAACGAATGCAATGAGAGAATCTTTGTCTCGTGGTCATTGGTGAATGACACATGGTGTGTGACTTTGTTGAGGAAGCTTGAAGAGGACGAAGGAAGTCTTCACAGGAAGTGTAGGCGACGCGAGTAGGAGAAGGTAGAGTCAAAAGTGTTGATTCATCGGAGTTTATTCTACTTGCACCCTGATGTATGTGATTTCCACATATAAATCATGTAGTTCTTTCAATCAAGCTGCACGTATCATGAACTCAGGTTTCATCACCGTAAAAACGATGCCGTAAATACTACGCTTCAAGTTTGGATTGAAAGAGTAGCCATCAATACTACAAGAAGCTGCTCACGTAATCTCAACGAAGTTGGTGTGGCACGTTGTGATCAGAAACATCGCTGGCTTTCGCTCACCCACTGGCGCATGAGGGTGCATCGAATGTACCTGTTGTTCATTCTCAAATTAGCCTGAGTGGCGTGGATGCCCTGCGAGAATCTTTACGGCGATTGGCAGAAGGCAGGAAGGATGGCGCAATCCCCTTGATACGTTGAAGGAAGAATGAACAGTGATTAAAAAAGCAGATCGTACTCTGCTCACGCGGCTACGATGTCCACCTCCGATCATTTGTGCATCCAATCGTACTGCTCGTCAAATGTTCTATTCGTCCAATCAGCTCAGGCGTAGTTACCGTGAAAAATGATGCCGTCAACTTGCAGTTCGGATAGAGCGAGCTCGACTACCCCGCACGGTTTGAAGCAGGTAGCTCTATATAACATGAGACAGATATTCGGTACGAATGAATGGGTGGATGACAAGTGTAGAAACATTTCAGCAAACACTCGAACACCGCCGTTAAGATGAATAGCATGGACACCGAAATGGAGAAAGACGTGGCGATCGGCTTGATCCGTGTGATCCGAAGATGTCAGATAGCTTTATTCTGAACCTGGCTGAGTATCACGGGACGGCGGGTGCATTAAATTGAAAGGTGTTGATGAATGCCCATATAGAACAGCAAAGAAAGAAGGCGGCTAAGGTCAAGGCTGGTAAATAGATACTTCAGTAACAAGCGCAAATCTCGATACTCCACAGATAGCGGTAAATCGGAGCACACATCGTGGGGAGCTAGCTGTACCAGCATAAGCGTACGTACTACTATGGAAGAGATCCACGCTGCTCGTGCAGCTTGAGAGCATTGATCAATGCCCACTGAAACATCGTGATGAAGACAACGAATGCAATGAGAGAATCTTTGTCTCGTGGTCATTGGTGAATGACACATGGTGTGTGACTTTGTTGAGGAAGCTTGAAGAGGACGAAGGAAGTCTTCACAGGAAGTGTAGGCGACGCGAGTAGGAGAGGGTAGAGTCAAAAGTGTTGATTCATCGGAGTTTATTCTACTTGCACCCTGATGTATGTGATTTCCACATATAAATCATGTAGTTCTTTCAATCAAGCTGCACGTATCATGAACTCAGGTGTCATTACCGTAAAAACGATGCCGTAAATACTACGCTTCAAGTTTGGATTGAAAGAGTAGCCATCAATACTACAAGAAGCTGCTCACGTAATCTCAACGAAGTTGGTGTGGCACGTTGTGATCAGAAACATCGCTGGCTTTCGCTCACCCACTGGCGCATGAGGGTGCATCGAATGTACCTGTTGTTCATTCTCAGATTAGCCTGAGTGGCGTGGATGCCCTGCGAGAATCTTTACGGCGATTGGCAGAAGGCAGGAAGGATGGCGCAATCCCCTTGATACGTTGAAGGAAGAATGAACAGTGATTAAAAAAGCAGATCGTACTCTCCTCACGCGGCTACGATGTCCACCTCCAATCATTTGTGCATCCAATCGTACTGCTCGTCAAATGTTCTATTCGTCCAATCAGCTCAGGCGTAGTTACCGTGAAAAATGATGCCGTCAACTTGCAGTTCGGATAGAGCGAGCTCGACTACCCCGCACGGTTTGAAGCAGGTAGCTCTATATAACATGAGACAGATATTCGGTACGAATGAATGGGTGGATGACAAGTGTAGAAACATTTCAGCAAACACTCGAACACCGCCGTTAAGATGAATAGCATGGACACCGAAATGGAGAAAGACGTGGCGATCGGCTTGATCCGTGTGATCCGAAGATGTCAGATAGCTTTATTCTGAACCTGGCTGAGTATCACGGGACGGCGGGTGCATTAAATTGAAAGGTGTTGATGAATGCCCATATAGAACAGCAAAGAAAGAAGGCGGCTAAGGTCAAGGCTGGTAAATAGATACTTCAGTAACAAGCGCAAATCTCGATACTCCACAGATAGCGGTAAATCGGAGCACACATCGTGGGGAGCTAGCTGTACCAGCATAAGCGTACGTACTACTATGGAAGAGATCCACGCTGCTCGTGCAGCTTGAGAGCATTGATCAATGCCCACTGAAACATCGTGATGAAGACAACGAATGCAATGAGAGAATCTTTGTCTCGTGGTCATTGGTGAATGACACATGGTGTGTGACTTTGTTGAGGAAGCTTGAAGAGGACGAAGGAAGTCTTCACAGGAAGTGTAGGCGACGCGAGTAGGAGAGGGTAGAGTCAAAAGTGTTGATTCATCGGAGTTTATTCTACTTGCACCCTGATGTATGTGATTTCCACATATAAATCATGTAGTTCTTTCAATCAAGCTGCACGTATCATGAACTCAGGTTTCATCACCGTAAAAACGATGCCGTAAATACTACGCTTCAAGTTTGGATTGAAAGAGTAGCCATCAATACTACAAGAAGCTGCTCACGTAATCTCAACGAAGTTGGTGTGACACGTTGTGATCAGAAACATCGCTGGCTTTCGCTCACCCACTGGCGCATGAGGGTGCATCGAATGTACCTGTTGTTCATTCTCAGATTAGCCTGAGTGGCGTGGATGCCCTGCGAGAATCTTTACGGCGATTGGCAGAAGGCAGGAAGGATGGCGCAATCCCCTTGATACGTTGAAGGAAGAATGAACAGTGATTAAAAAAGCAGATCGTACTCTCCTCACGCGGCTACGATGTCCACCTCCAATCATTTGTGCATCCAATCGTACTGCTCGTCAAATGTTCTATTCGTCCAATCAGCTCAGGCGTAGTTACCGTGAAAAATGATGCCGTCAACTTGCAGTTCGGATAGAGCGAGCTCGACTACCCCGCACGGTTTGAAGCAGGTAGCTCTATATAACATGAGACAGATATTCGGTACGAATGAATGGGTGGATGACAAGTGTAGAAACATTTCAGCAAACACTCGAACACCGCCGTTAAGATGAATAGCATGGACACCGAAATGGAGAAAGACGTGGCGATCGGCTTGATCCGTGTGATCCGAAGATGTCAGATAGCTTTATTCTGAACCTGGCTGAGTATCACGGGACGGCGGGTGCATTAAATTGAAAGGTGTTGATGAATGCCCATATAGAACAGCAAAGAAAGAAGGCGGCTAAGGTCAAGGCTGGTAAATAGATACTTCAGTAACAAGCGCAAATCTCGATACTCCACAGATAGCGGTAAATCGGAGCACACATCGTGGGGAGCTAGCTGTACCAGCATAAGCGTACGTACTACTATGGAAGAGATCCACGCTGCTCGTGCAGCTTGAGAGCATTGATCAATGCCCACTGAAACATCGTGATGAAGACAACGAATGCAATGAGAGAATCTTTGTCTCGTGGTCATTGGTGAATGACACATGGTGTGTGACTTTGTTGAGGAAGCTTGAAGAGGACGAAGGAAGTCTTCACAGGAAGTGTAGGCGACGCGAGTAGGAGAAGGTAGAGTCAAAAGTGTTGATTCATCGGAGTTTATTCTACTTGCACCCTGATGTATGTGATTTCCACATATAAATCATGTAGTTCTTTCAATCAAGCTGCACGTATCATGAACTCAGGTTTCATCACCGTAAAAACGATGCCGTAAATACTACGCTTCAAGTTTGGATTGAAAGAGTAGCCATCAATACTACAAGAAGCTGCTCACGTAATCTCAACGAAGTTGGTGTGGCACGTTGTGATCAGAAACATCGCTGGCTTTCGCTCACCCACTGGCGCATGAGGGTGCATCGAATGTACCTGTTGTTCATTCTCAAATTAGCCTGAGTGGCGTGGATGCCCTGCGAGAATCTTTACGGCGATTGGCAGAAGGCAGGAAGGATGGCGCAATCCCCTTGATACGTTGAAGGAAGAATGAACAGTGATTAAAAAAGCAGATCGTACTCTGCTCACGCGGCTACGATGTCCACCTCCGATCATTTGTGCATCCAATCGTACTGCTCGTCAAATGTTCTATTCGTCCAATCAGCTCAGGCGTAGTTACCGTGAAAAATGATGCCGTCAACTTGCAGTTCGGATAGAGCGAGCTCGACTACCCCGCACGGTTTGAAGCAGGTAGCTCTATATAACATGAGACAGATATTCGGTACGAATGAATGGGTGGATGACAAGTGTAGAAACATTTCAGCAAACACTCGAACACCGCCGTTAAGATGAATAGCATGGACACCGAAATGGAGAAAGACGTGGCGATCGGCTTGATCCGTGTGATCCGAAGATGTCAGATAGCTTTATTCTGAACCTGGCTGAGTATCACGGGACGGCGGGTGCATTAAATTGAAAGGTGTTGATGAATGCCCATATAGAACAGCAAAGAAAGAAGGCGGCTAAGGTCAAGGCTGGTAAATAGATACTTCAGTAACAAGCGCAAATCTCGATACTCCACAGATAGCGGTAAATCGGAGCACACATCGTGGGGAGCTAGCTGTACCAGCATAAGCGTACGTACTACTATGGAAGAGATCCACGCTGCTCGTGCAGCTTGAGAGCATTGATCAATGCCCACTGAAACATCGTGATGAAGACAACGAATGCAATGAGAGAATCTTTGTCTCGTGGTCATTGGTGAATGACACATGGTGTGTGACTTTGTTGAGGAAGCTTGAAGAGGACGAAGGAAGTCTTCACAGGAAGTGTAGGCGACGCGAGTAGGAGAGGGTAGAGTCAAAAGTGTTGATTCATCGGAGTTTATTCTACTTGCACCCTGATGTATGTGATTTCCACATATAAATCATGTAGTTCTTTCAATCAAGCTGCACGTATCATGAACTCAGGTGTCATTACCGTAAAAACGATGCCGTAAATACTACGCTTCAAGTTTGGATTGAAAGAGTAGCCATCAATACTACAAGAAGCTGCTCACGTAATCTCAACGAAGTTGGTGTGGCACGTTGTGATCAGAAACATCGCTGGCTTTCGCTCACCCACTGGCGCATGAGGGTGCATCGAATGTACCTGTTGTTCATTCTCAGATTAGCCTGAGTGGCGTGGATGCCCTGCGAGAATCTTTACGGCGATTGGCAGAAGGCAGGAAGGATGGCGCAATCCCCTTGATACGTTGAAGGAAGAATGAACAGTGATTAAAAAAGCAGATCGTACTCTGCTCACGCGGCTACGATGTCCACCTCCAATCATTTGTGCATCCAATCGTACTGCTCGTCAAATGTTCTATTCGTCCAATCAGCTCAGGCGTAGTTACCGTGAAAAATGATGCCGTCAACTTGCAGTTCGGATAGAGCGAGCTCGACTACCCCGCACGGTTTGAAGCAGGTAGCTCTATATAACATGAGACAGATATTCGGTACGAATGAATGGGTGGATGACAAGTGTAGAAACATTTCAGCAAACACTCGAACACCGCCGTTAAGATGAATAGCATGGACACCGAAATGGAGAAAGACGTGGCGATCGGCTTGATCCGTGTGATCCGAAGATGTCAGATAGCTTTATTCTGAACCTGGCTGAGTATCACGGGACGGCGGGTGCATTAAATTGAAAGGTGTTGATGAATGCCCATATAGAACAGCAAAGAAAGAAGGCGGCTAAGGTCAAGGCTGGTAAATAGATACTTCAGTAACAAGCGCAAATCTCGATACTCCACAGATAGCGGTAAATCGGAGCACACATCGTGGGGAGCTAGCTGTACCAGCATAAGCGTACGTACTACTATGGAAGAGATCCACGCTGCTCGTGCAGCTTGAGAGCATTGATCAATGCCCACTGAAACATCGTGATGAAGACAACGAATGCAATGAGAGAATCTTTGTCTCGTGGTCATTGGTGAATGACACATGGTGTGTGACTTTGTTGAGGAAGCTTGAAGAGGACGAAGGAAGTCTTCACAGGAAGTGTAGGCGACGCGAGTAGGAGAGGGTAGAGTCAAAAGTGTTGATTCATCGGAGTTTATTCTACTTGCACCCTGATGTATGTGATTTCCACATATAAATCATGTAGTTCTTTCAATCAAGCTGCACGTATCATGAACTCAGGTGTCATTACCGTAAAAACGATGCCGTAAATACTACGCTTCAAGTTTGGATTGAAAGAGTAGCCATCAATACTACAAGAAGCTGCTCACGTAATCTCAACGAAGTTGGTGTGGCACGTTGTGATCAGAAACATCGCTGGCTTTCGCTCACCCACTGGCGCATGAGGGTGCATCGAATGTACCTGTTGTTCATTCTCAAATTAGCCTGAGTGGCGTGGATGCCCTGCGAGAATCTTTACGGCGATTGGCAGAAGGCAGGAAGGATGGCGCAATCCCCTTGATACGTTGAAGGAAGAATGAACAGTGATTAAAAAAGCAGATCGTACTCTGCTCACGCGGCTACGATGTCCACCTCCAATCATTTGTGCATCCAATCGTACTGCTCGTCAAATGTTCTATTCGTCCAATCAGCTCAGGCGTAGTTACCGTGAAAAATGATGCCGTCAACTTGCAGTTCGGATAGAGCGAGCTCGACTACCCCGCACGGTTTGAAGCAGGTAGCTCTATATAACATGAGACAGATATTCGGTACGAATGAATGGGTGGATGACAAGTGTAGAAACATTTCAGCAAACACTCGAACACCGCCGTTAAGATGAATAGCATGGACACCGAAATGGAGAAAGACGTGGCGATCGGCTTGATCCGTGTGATCCGAAGATGTCAGATAGCTTTATTCTGAACCTGGCTGAGTATCACGGGACGGCGGGTGCATTAAATTGAAAGGTGTTGATGAATGCCCATATAGAACAGCAAAGAAAGAAGGCGGCTAAGGTCAAGGCTGGTAAATAGATACTTCAGTAACAAGCGCAAATCTCGATACTCCACAGATAGCGGTAAATCGGAGCACACATCGTGGGGAGCTAGCTGTACCAGCATAAGCGTACGTACTACTATGGAAGAGATCCACGCTGCTCGTGCAGCTTGAGAGCATTGATCAATGCCCACTGAAACATCGTGATGAAGACAACGAATGCAATGAGAGAATCTTTGTCTCGTGGTCATTGGTGAATGACACATGGTGTGTGACTTTGTTGAGGAAGCTTGAAGAGGACGAAGGAAGTCTTCACAGGAAGTGTAGGCGACGCGAGTAGGAGAAGGTAGAGTCAAAAGTGTTGATTCATCGGAGTTTATTCTACTTGCACCCTGATGTATGTGATTTCCACATATAAATCATGTAGTTCTTTCAATCAAGCTGCACGTATCATGAACTCAGGTGTCATTACCGTAAAATCGATGCCGTAAATACTACGCTTCAAGTTTGGATTGAAAGAGTAGCCATCAATACTACAAGAAGCTGCTCACGTAATCTCAACGAAGTTGGTGTGGCACGTTGTGATCAGAAACATCGCTGGCTTTCGCTCACCCACTGGCGCATGAGGGTGCATCGAATGTACCTGTTGTTCATTCTCAGATTAGCCTGAGTGGCGTGGATGCCCTTCGAGAATCTTTACGGCGATTGGCAGAAGGCAGGAAGGATGGCGCAATCCCCTTGATACGTTGAAGGAAGAATGAACAGTGATTAAAAAAGCAGATCGTACTCTGCTCACGCGGCTACGATGTCCACCTCCGATCATTTGTGCATCCAATCGTACTGCTCGTCAAATGTTCTATTCGTCCAATCAGCTCAGGCGTAGTTACCGTGAAAAATGATTCCGTCAACCTGCAGTTCGGATAGAGCGAGCTCGACTACCCGCACGGTTTGAAGCAGGTAGCTCTATATAACATGAGACAGATATTCGGTACGAATGAATGGGTGGATGACAAGTGTAGAAACATTTCAGCAAACACTCGAACACCACCGTTAAGATGAATAGCATGGACACCGAAATGGAGAAAGACGTGGCGATCGGCTTGATCCGTGTGATCCGAAGATGTCAGATAGCTTTATTCTGAACCTGGCTGAGTATCACGGGACGGCGGGTGCATTAAATTGAAAGGTGTTGATGAATGCCCATATAGAACAGCAAAGAAAGAAGGCGGCTAAGGTCAAGGCTGGTAAATAGATACTTCAGTAACAAGCGCAAATCTCGATACTCCACAGATAGCGGTAAATCGGAGCACACATCGTGGGGAGCTAGCTGTACCAGCATAAGCGTACGTACTACTATGGAAGAGATCCACGCTGCTCGTGCAGCTTGAGAGCATTGATCAATGCCCACTGAAACATCGTGATGAAGACAACGAATGCAATGAGAGAATCTTTGTCTCGTGGTCATTGGTGAATGACACATGGTGTGTGACTTTGTTGAGGAAGCTTGAAGAGGACGAAGGAAGTCTTCACAGGAAGTGTAGGCGACGCGAGTAGGAGAAGGGTAGAGTCAAAAGTGTTGATTCATCGGAGTTTATTCTACTTGCACCCTGATGTATGTGATTTCCACATATAAATCATGTAGTTCTTTCAATCAAGCTGCACGTATCATGAACTCAGGTTTCATCACCGTAAAAACGATGCCGTAAATACTACGCTTCAAGTTTGGATTGAAAGAGTAGCCATCAATACTACAAGAAGCTGCTCACGTAATCTCAACGAAGTTGGTGTGGCACGTTGTGATCAGAAACATCGCTGGCTTTCGCTCACCCACTGGCGCATGAGGGTGCATCGAATGTACCTGTTGTTCATTCTCAAATTAGCCTGAGTGGCGTGGATGCCCTGCGAGAATCTTTACGGCGATTGGCAGAAGGCAGGAAGGATGGCGCAATCCCCTTGATACGTTGAAGGAAGAATGAACAGTGATTAAAAAAGCAGATCGTACTCTGCTCACGCGGCTACGATGTCCACCTCCAATCATTTGTGCATCCAATCGTACTGCTCGTCAAATGTTCTATTCGTCCAATCAGCTCAGGCGTAGTTACCGTGAAAAATGATGCCGTCAACTTGCAGTTCGGATAGAGCGAGCTCGACTACCCCGCACGGTTTGAAGCAGGTAGCTCTATATAACATGAGACAGATATTCGGTACGAATGAATGGGTGGATGACAAGTGTAGAAACATTTCAGCAAACACTCGAACACCGCCGTTAAGATGAATAGCATGGACACCGAAATGGAGAAAGACGTGGCGATCGGCTTGATCCGTGTGATCCGAAGATGTCAGATAGCTTTATTCTGAACCTGGCTGAGTATCACGGGACGGCGGGTGCATTAAATTGAAAGGTGTTGATGAATGCCCATATAGAACAGCAAAGAAAGAAGGCGGCTAAGGTCAAGGCTGGTAAATAGATACTTCAGTAACAAGCGCGAATCTCGATACTCCACAGATAGCGGTAAATCGGAGCACACATCGTGGGGAGCTAGCTGTACCAGCATAAGCGTACGTACTACTATGGAAGAGATCCACGCTGCTCGTGCAGCTTGAGAGCATTGATCAATGCCCACTGAAACATCGTGATGAAGACAACGAATGCAATGAGAGAATCTTTGTCTCGTGGTCATTGGTGAATGACACATGGTGTGTGACTTTGTTGAGGAAGCTTGAAGAGGACGAAGGAAGTCTTCACAGGAAGTGTAGGCGACGCGAGTAGGAGAGGGTAGAGTCAAAAGTGTTGATTCATCGGAGTTTATTCTACTTGCACCCTGATGTATGTGATTTCCACATATAAATCATGTAGTTCTTTCAATCAAGCTGCTCGTATCATGAACTCAGGTGTCATTACCGTAAAAACGATGCCGTAAATACTACGCTTCAAGTTTGGATTGAAAGAGTAGCCATCAATACTACAAGAAGCTGCTCACGTAATCTCAACGAAGTTGGTGTGGCACGTTGTGATCAGAAACATCGCTGGCTTTCGCTCACCCACTGGCGCATGAGGGTGCATCGAATGTACCTGTTGTTCATTCTCAAATTAGCCTGAGTGGCGTGGATGCCCTTCGAGAATCTTTACGGCGATTGGCAGAAGGCAGGAAGGATGGCGCAATCCCCTTGATACGTTGAAGGAAGAATGAACAGTGATTAAAAAAGCAGATCGTACTCTGCTCACGCGGCTACGATGTCCACCTCCAATCATTTGTGCATCCAATCGTACTGCTCGTCAAATGTTCTATTCGTCCAATCAGCTCAGGCGTAGTTACCGTGAAAAATGATGCCGTCAACTTGCAGTTCGGATAGAGCGAGCTCGACTACCCCGCACGGTTTGAAGCAGGTAGCTCTATATAACATGAGACAGATATTCGGTACGAATGAATGGGTGGATGACAAGTGTAGAAACATTTCAGCAAACACTCGAACACCGCCGTTAAGATGAATAGCATGGACACCGAAATGGAGAAAGACGTGGCGATCGGCTTGATCCGTGTGATCCGAAGATGTCAGATAGCTTTATTCTGAACCTGGCTGAGTATCACGGGACGGCGGGTGCATTAAATTGAAAGGTGTTGATGAATGCCCATATAGAACAGCAAAGAAAGAAGACGGCTAAGGTCAAGGCTGGTAAATAGATACTTCAGTAACAAGCGCGAATCTCGATACTCCACAGATAGCGGTAAATCGGAGCACACATCGTGGGGAGCTAGCTGTACCAGCATAAGCGTACGTACTACTATGGAAGAGATCCACGCTGCTCGTGCAGCTTGAGAGCATTGATCAATGCCCACTGAAACATCGTGATGAAGACAACGAATGCAATGAGAGAATCTTTGTCTCGTGGTCATTGGTGAATGACACATGGTGTGTGACTTTGTTGAGGAAGCTTGAAGAGGACGAAGGAAGTCTTCACAGGAAGTGTAGGCGACGCGAGTAGGAGAGGGTAGAGTCAAAAGTGTTGATTCATCGGAGTTTATTCTACTTGCACCCTGATGTATGTGATTTCCACATATAAATCATGTAGGTCTTTCAATCAAGCTGCTCGTATCATGAACTCGGGTGTCATTACCGTAAAAACGATGCCGTAAATACTACGCTTCAAGTTTGGATTGAAAGAGTAGCCATCAATACTACAAGAAGCTGCTCACGTAATCTCAACGAAGTTGGTGTGGCACGTTGTGATCAGAAACATCGCTGGCTTTCGCTCACCCACTGGCGCATGAGGGTGCATCGAATGTACCTGTTGTTCATTCTCAAATTAGCCTGAGTGGCGTGGATGCCCTTCGAGAATCTTTACGGCGATTGGCAGAAGGCAGGAAGGATGGCGCAATCCCCTTGATACGTTGAAGGAAGAATGAACAGTGATTAAAAAAGCAGATCGTACTCTGCTCACGCGGCTACGATGTCCACCTCCAATCATTTGTGCATCCAATCGTACTGCTCGTCAAATGTTCTATTCGTCCAATCAGCTCAGGCGTAGTTACCGTGAAAAATGATGCCGTCAACTTGCAGTTCGGATAGAGCGAGCTCGACTACCCCGCACGGTTTGAAGCAGGTAGCTCTATATAACATGAGACAGATATTCGGTACGAATGAATGGGTGGATGACAAGTGTAGAAACATTTCAGCAAACACTCGAACACCGCCGCCAAGATGAATAGCATGGACACCGAAATGGAGAAAGACGTGGCGATCGGCTTGATCCGTGTGATCCAAAGATGTCAGATAGCTTTATTCTGAACCTGGCTGAGTATCACGGGACGGCGGGTGCATTAAATTGAAAGGTGTTGATGAATGCCCATATAGAACAACTAAAAAAGAAGACGGCTAAGGTCAAGGCTGGTAAATAGATACTTCAGTAACAAGCGCGAATCTCGATACTCCACAGATAGCGGTAAATCGGAGCACACATCGTGGGGAGCTAGCTGTACCAGCATAAGCGTACGTACTACTATGGAAGAGATCCACGCTGCTCGTGCAGCTTGAGAGCATTGATCAATGCCCACTGAAACATCGTGATGAAGACAACGAATGCAATGAGAGAATCTTTGTCTCGTGGTCATTGGTGAATGACACATGGTGTGTGACTTTGTTGAGGAAGCTTGAAGAGGACGAAGGAAGTCTTCACAGGAAGTGTAGGCGACGCGAGTAGGAGAGGGTAGAGTCAAAAGTGTTGATTCATCGGAGTTTATTCTACTTGCACCCTGATGTATGTGATTTCCACATATAAATCATGTAGGTCTTTCAATCAAGCTGCTCGTATCATGAACTCAGGTGTCATTACCGTAAAATCGATGCCGTAAATACTACGCTTCAAGTTTGGATTGAAAGAGTAGCCATCAATACTACAAGAAGCTGCTCACGTAATCTCAACGAAGTTGGTGTGGCACGTTGTGATCAGAAACATCGCTGGCTTTCGCTCACCCACTGGCGCATGAGGGTGCATCGAATGTACCTGTTGTTCATTCTCAGATTAGCCTGAGTGGCGTGGATGCCCTTCGAGAATTTTTACGGCGATTGGCAGAAGGCAGGAAGGATGGCGCAATCCCCTTGATACGTTGAAGAGAGAATGAACAGTGATTAAAAAAGCAGATCGTACTCTGCTCACGCGGCTACGATGTCCACCTCCAATCATTTGTGCATCCAATCGTACTGCTCGTCAAATGTTCTATTCGTCCAATCAGCTCAGGCGTAGTTACCGTGAAAAATGATGCCGTCAACTTGCAGTTCGGATAGAGCGAGCTCGACTACCCCGCACGGTTTGAAGCAGGTAGCTCTATATAACATGAGACAGATATTCGGTACGAATGAATGGGTGGATGACAAGTGTAGAAACATTTCAGCAAACACTCGAACACCGCCGTTAAGATGAATAGCATGGACACCGAAATGGAGAAAGACGTGGCGATCGGCTTGATCCGTGTGATCCGAAGATGTCAGATAGCTTTATTCTGAACCTGGCTGAGTATCACGGGACGGCGGGTGCATTAAATTGAAAGGTGTTGATGAATGCCCATATAGAACAACTAAAAAAGAAGACGGCTAAGGTCAAGGCTGGTAAATAGATACTTCAGTAACAAGCGCGAATCTCGATACTCCACAGATAGCGGTAAATCGGAGCACACATCGTGGGGAGCTAGCTGTACCAGCATAAGCGTACGTACTACTATGGAAGAGATCCACGCTGCTCGTGCAGCTTGAGAGCATTGATCAATGCCCACTGAAACATCGTGATGAAGACAACGAATGCAATGAGAGAATCTTTGTCTCGTGGTCATTGGTGAATGACACATGGTGTGTGACTTTGTTGAGGAAGCTTGAAGAGGACGAAGGAAGTCTTCACAGGAAGTGTAGGCGACTCGAGTAGGAGAAGGGTAGAGTCAAAAGTGTTGATTCATCGGAGTTTATTCTACTTGCACCCTGATGTATGTGATTTCCACATATAAATCATGTAGGTCTTTCAATCAAGCTGCTCGTATCATGAACTCAGGTGTCATTACCGTAAAATCGATGCCGTAAATACTACGCTTCAAGTTTGGATTGAAAGAGTAGCCATCAATACTACAAGAAGCTGCTCACGTAATCTCAACGAAGTTGGTGTGGCACGTTGTGATCAGAAACATCGCTGGCTTTCGCTCACCCACTGGCGCATGAGGGTGCATCGAATGTACCTGTTGTTCATTCTCAGATTAGCCTGAGTGGCGTGGATGCCCTTCGAGAATCTTTACGGCGATTGGCAGAAGGCAGGAAGGATGGCGCAATCCCCTTGATACGTTGAAGGAAGAATGAACAGTGATTAAAAAAGCAGATCGTACTCTGCTCACGCGGCTACGATGTCCACCTCCAATCATAAGTGCATCCAATCGTACTGCTCGTCAAATGTTCTATTCGTCCAATCAGCTCAGGCGTAGTTACCGTGAAAAATGATGCCGTCAACTTGCAGTTCGGATAGAGCGAGCTCGACTACCCCGCACGGTTTGAAGCAGGTAGCTCTATATAACATGAGACAGATATTCGGTACGAATGAATGGGTGGATGACAAGTGTAGAAACATTTCAGCAAACACTCGAACACCGCCGTTAAGATGAATAGCATGGACACCGAAATGGAGAAAGACGTGGCGATCGGCTTGATCCGTGTGATCCGAAGATGTCAGATAGCTTTATTCTGAACCTGGCTGAGTATCACGGGACGGCGGGTGCATTAAATTGAAAGGTGTTGATGAATGCCCATATAGAACAACTAAAAAAGAAGACGGCTAAGGTCAAGGCTGGTAAATAGATACTTCAGTAACAAGCGCGAATCTCGATACTCCACAGATAGCGGTAAATCGGAGCACACATCGTGGGGAGCTAGCTGTACCAGCATAAGCGTACGTACTACTATGGAAGAGATCCACGCTGCTCGTGCAGCTTGAGAGCATTGATCAATGCCCACTGAAACATCGTGATGAAGACAACGAATGCAATGAGAGAATCTTTGTCTCGTGGTCATTGGTGAATGACACATGGTGTGTGACTTTGTTGAGGAAGCTTGAAGAGGACGAAGGAAGTCTTCACAGGAAGTGTAGGCGACGCGAGTAGGAGAAGGTAGAGTCAAAAGTGTTGATTCATCGGAGTTTATTCTACTTGCACCCTGATGTATGTGATTTCCACATATAAATCATGTAGGTCTTTCAATCAAGCTGCTCGTATCATGAACTCAGGTGTCATTACCGTAAAATCGATGCCGTAAATACTACGCTTCAAGTTTGGATTGAAAGAGTAGCCATCAATACTACAAGAAGCTGCTCACGTAATCTCAACGAAGTTGGTGTGGCACGTTGTGATCAGAAACATCGCTGGCTTTCGCTCACCCACTGGCGCATGAGGGTGCATCGAATGTACCTGTTCTTCATTCTCAAATTAGCCTGAGTGGCGTGGATGCCCTGCGAGAATCTTTACGGCGATTGGCAGAAGGCAGGAAGGATGGCGCAATCCCCTTGATACGTTGAAGGAAGAATGAACAGTGATTAAAAAAGCAGATCGTACTCTGCTCACGCGGCTACGATGTCCACCTCCAATCATTTGTGCATCCAATCGTACTGCTCGTCAAATGTTCTATTCGTCCAATCAGCTCAGGCGTAGTTACCGTGAAAAATGATGCCGTCAACTTGCAGTTCGGATAGAGCGAGCTCGACTACCCCGCACGGTTTGAAGCAGGTAGCTCTATATAACATGAGACAGATATTCGGTACGAATGAATGGGTGGATGACAAGTGTAGAAACATTTCAGCAAACACTCGAACACCGCCGTTAAGATGAATAGCATGGACACCGAAATGGAGAAAGACGTGGCGATCGGCTTGATCCGTGTGATCCGAAGATGTCAGATAGCTTTATTCTGAACCTGGCTGAGTATCACGGGACGGCGGGTGCATTAAATTGAAAGGTGTTGATGAATGCCCATATAGAACAACTAAAAAAGAAGACGGCTAAGGTCAAGGCTGGTAAATAGATACTTCAGTAACAAGCGCGAATCTCGATACTCCACAGATAGCGGTAAATCGGAGCACACATCGTGGGGAGCTAGCTGTACCAGCATAAGCGTACGTACTACTATGGAAGAGATCCACGCTGCTCGTGCAGCTTGAGAGCATTGATCAATGCCCACTGAAACATCGTGATGAAGACAACGAATGCAATGAGAGAATCTTTGTCTCGTGGTCATTGGTGAATGACACATGGTGTGTGACTTTGTTGAGGAAGCTTGAAGAGGACGAAGGAAGTCTTCACAGGAAGTGTAGGCGACTCGAGTAGGAGAGGGTAGAGTCAAAAGTGTTGATTCATCGGAGTTTATTCTACTTGCACCCTGATGTATGTGATTTCCACATATAAATCATGTAGGTCTTTCAATCAAGCTGCTCGTATCATGAACTCGGGTGTCATTACCGTAAAAACGATGCCGTAAATACTACGCTTCAAGTTTGGATTGAAAGAGTAGCCATCAATACTACAAGAAGCTGCTCACGTAATCTCAACGAAGTTGGTGTGGCACGTTGTGATCAGAAACATCGCTGGCTTTCGCTCACCCACTGGCGCATGAGGGTGCATCGAATGTACCTGTTCTTCATTCTCAAATTAGCCTGAGTGGCGTGGATGCCCTTCGAGAATCTTTACGGCGATTGGCAGAAGGCAGGAAGGATGGCGCAATCCCCTTGATACGTTGAAGGAAGAATGAACAGTGATTAAAAAAGCAGATCGTACTCTGCTCACGCGGCTACGATGTCCACCTCCAATCATTAGTGCATCCAATCGTACTGCTCGTCAAATGTTCTATTCGTCCAATCAGCTCAGGCGTAGTTACCGTGAAAAATGATGCCGTCAACTTGCAGTTCGGATAGAGCGAGCTCGACTACCCCGCACGGTTTGAAGCAGGTAGCTCTATATAACATGAGACAGATATTCGGTACGAATGAATGGGTGGATGACAAGTGTAGAAACATTTCAGCAAACACTCGAACACCGCCGTTAAGATGAATAGCATGGACACCGAAATGGAGAAAGACGTGGCGATCGGCTTGATCCGTGTGATCCGAAGATGTCAGATAGCTTTATTCTGAACCTGGCTGAGTATCACGGGACGGCGGGTGCATTAAATTGAAAGGTGTTGATGAATGCCCATATAGAACAACTAAAAAAGAAGACGGCTAAGGTCAAGGCTGGTAAATAGATACTTCAGTAACAAGCGCAAATCTCGATACTCCACAGATAGCGGTAAATCGGAGCACACATCGTGGGGAGCTAGCTGTACCAGCATAAGCGTACGTACTACTATGGAAGAGATCCACGCTGCTCGTGCAGCTTGAGAGCATTGATCAATGCCCACTGAAACATCGTGATGAAGACAACGAATGCAATGAGAGAATCTTTGTCTCGTGGTCATTGGTGAATGACACATGGTGTGTGACTTTGTTGAGGAAGCTTGAAGAGGACGAAGGAAGTCTTCACAGGAAGTGTAGGCGACGCGAGTAGGAGAGGGTAGAGTCAAAAGTGTTGATTCATCGGAGTTTATTCTACTTGCACCCTGATGTATGTGATTTCCACATATAAATCATGTAGTTCTTTCAATCAAGCTGCTCGTATCATGAACTCAGGTGTCATTACCGTAAAAACGATGCCGTAAATACTACGCTTCAAGTTTGGATTGAAAGAGTAGCCATCAATACTACAAGAAGCTGCTCACGTAATCTCAACGAAGTTGGTGTGGCACGTTGTGATCAGAAACATCGCTGGCTTTCGCTCACCCACTGGCGCATGAGGGTGCATCGAATGTACCTGTTGTTCATTCTCAAATTAGCCTGAGTGGCGTGGATGCCCTTCGAGAATCTTTACGGCGATTGGCAGAAGGCAGGAAGGATGGCGCAATCCCCTTGATACGTTGAAGGAAGAATGAACAGTGATTAAAAAAGCAGATCGTACTCTGCTCACGCGGCTACGATGTCCACCTCCAATCATTTGTGCATCCAATCGTACTGCTCGTCAAATGTTCTATTCGTCCAATCAGCTCAGGCGTAGTTACCGTGAAAAATGATGCCGTCAACTTGCAGTTCGGATAGAGCGAGCTCGACTACCCCGCACGGTTTGAAGCAGGTAGCTCTATATAACATGAGACAGATATTCGGTACGAATGAATGGGTGGATGACAAGTGTAGAAACATTTCAGCAAACACTCGAACACCGCCGTTAAGATGAATAGCATGGACACCGAAATGGAGAAAGACGTGGCGATCGGCTTGATCCGTGTGATCCGAAGATGTCAGATAGCTTTATTCTGAACCTGGCTGAGTATCACGGGACGGCGGGTGCATTAAATTGAAAGGTGTTGATGAATGCCCATATAGAACAGCAAAGAAAGAAGACGGCTAAGGTCAAGGCTGGTAAATAGATACTTCAGTAACAAGCGCGAATCTCGATACTCCACAGATAGCGGTAAATCGGAGCACACATCGTGGGGAGCTAGCTGTACCAGCATAAGCGTACGTACTACTATGGAAGAGATCCACGCTGCTCGTGCAGCTTGAGAGCATTGATCAATGCCCACTGAAACATCGTGATGAAGACAACGAATGCAATGAGAGAATCTTTGTCTCGTGGTCATTGGTGAATGACACATGGTGTGTGACTTTGTTGAGGAAGCTTGAAGAGGACGAAGGAAGTCTTCACAGGAAGTGTAGGCGACGCGAGTAGGAGAGGGTAGAGTCAAAAGTGTTGATTCATCGGAGTTTATTCTACTTGCACCCTGATGTATGTGATTTCCACATATAAATCATGTAGTTCTTTCAATCAAGCTGCTCGTATCATGAACTCAGGGTGTCATTACCGTAAAAACGATGCCGTAAATACTACGCTTCAAGTTTGGATTGAAAGAGTAGCCATCAATACTACAAGAAGCTGCTCACGTAATCTCAACGAAGTTGGTGGGCACGTTGTGATCAGAAACATCGCTGGCTTTCGCTCACCCACTGGCGCATGAGGGTGCATCGAATGTACCTGTTGTTCATTCTCAAATTAGCCTGAGTGGCGTGGATGCCCTTCGAGAATTTTTACGGCGATTGGCAGAAGGCAGGAAGGATGGCGCAATCCCCTTGATACGTTGAAGGAAGAATGAACAGTGATTAAAAAAGCAGATCGTACTCTGCTCACGCGGCTACGATGTCCACCTCCAATCATTAGTGCATCCAATCGTACTGCTCGTCAAATGTTCTATTCGTCCAATCAGCTCAGGCGTAGTTACCGTGAAAAATGATGCCGTCAACTTGCAGTTCGGATAGAGCGAGCTCGACTACCCCGCACGGTTTGAAGCAGGTAGCTCTATATAACATGAGACAGATATTCGGTACGAATGAATGGGTGGATGACAAGTGTAGAAACATTTCAGCAAACACTCGAACACCGCCGTTAAGATGAATAGCATGGACACCGAAATGGAGAAAGACGTGGCGATCGGCTTGATCCGTGTGATCCGAAGATGTCAGATAGCTTTATTCTGAACCTGGCTGAGTATCACGGGACGGCGGGTGCATTAAATTGAAAGGTGTTGATGAATGCCCATATAGAACAGCAAAGAAAGAAGACGGCTAAGGTCAAGGCTGGTAAATAGATACTTCAGTAACAAGCGCGAATCTCGATACTCCACAGATAGCGGTAAATCGGAGCACACATCGTGGGGAGCTAGCTGTACCAGCATAAGCGTACGTACTACTATGGAAGAGATCCACGCTGCTCGTGCAGCTTGAGAGCATTGATCAATGCCCACTGAAACATCGTGATGAAGACAACGAATGCAATGAGAGAATCTTTGTCTCGTGGTCATTGGTGAATGACACATGGTGTGTGACTTTGTTGAGGAAGCTTGAAGAGGACGAAGGAAGTCTTCACAGGAAGTGTAGGCGACTCGAGTAGGAGAAGGTAGAGTCAAAAGTGTTGATTCATCGGAGTTTATTCTACTTGCACCCTGATGTATGTGATTTCCACATATAAATCATGTAGGTCTTTCAATCAAGCTGCTCGTATCATGAACTCAGGGTGTCATTACCGTAAAAACGATGCCGTAAATACTACGCTTCAAGTTTGGATTGAAAGAGTAGCCATCAATACTACAAGAAGCTGCTCACGTAATCTCAACGAAGTTGGTGTGGCACGTTGTGATCAGAAACATCGCTGGCTTTCGCTCACCCACTGGCGCATGAGGGTGCATCGAATGTACCTGTTGTTCATTCTCAAATTAGCCTGAGTGGCGTGGATGCCCTTCGAGAATTTTTACGGCGATTGGCAGAAGGCAGGAAGGATGGCGCAATCCCCTTGATACGTTGAAGGAAGAATGAACAGTGATTAAAAAAGCAGATCGTACTCTCCTCACGCGGCTACGATGTCCACCTCCAATCATTTGTGCATCCAATCGTACTGCTCGTCAAATGTTCTATTCGTCCAATCAGCTCAGGCGTAGTTACCGTGAAAAATGATGCCGTCAACTTGCAGTTCGGATAGAGCGAGCTCGACTACCCCGCACGGTTTGAAGCAGGTAGCTCTATATAACATGAGACAGATATTCGGTACGAATGAATGGGTGGATGACAAGTGTAGAAACATTTCAGCAAACACTCGAACACCGCCGTTAAGATGAATAGCATGGACACCGAAATGGAGAAAGACGTGGCGATCTGCTTGATCCGTGTGATCCGAAGATGTCGGATAGCTTTATTCTGAACCTGTCTGAGTATCACGGGACGGCGGGTGCATTACATTGAAAGGTGTTGATGAATGCCATGTAGAACAGCAAAGAAAGAAGACGGCTACGGTCAAGACCGGTAAATAGATACTTCAGTAACAAGCGCGAATCTCGATACTCCACAGATAGCGGTAAATCGGAGCACACATCGTGGGGAGCTAGCTGTACCAGCATAAGCGTACGTACTACTATGGAAGAGATCCACGCTGCTCGTGCAGCTTGAGAGCATTGATCAATGCCCACTGAAACATCGTGATGAAGACAACGAATGCAATGAGAGAATCTTTGTCTCGTGGTCATTGGTGAATGACACATGGTGTGTGACTTTGTTGAGGAAGCTTGAAGAGGACGAAGGAAGTCTTCACAGGAAGTGTAGGCGACGCGAGTAGGAGAAGGTAGAGTCAAAAGTGTTGATTCATCGGAGTTTATTCTACTTGCACCCTGATGTATGTGATTTCCACATATAAATCATGTAGTTCTTTCAATCAAGCTGCTCGTATCATGAACTCAGGGTGTCATTACCGTAAAAACGATGCCGTAAATACTACGCTTCAAGTTTGGATTGAAAGAGTAGCCATCAATACTACAAGAAGCTGCTCACGTAATCTCAACGAAGTTGGTGTGGCACGTTGTGATCAGAAACATCGCTGGCTTTCGCTCACCCACTGGCGCATGAGGGTGCATCGAATGTACCTGTTGTTCATTCTCAAATTAGCCTGAGTGGCGTGGATGCCCTGCGAGAATCTTTACGGCGATTGGCAGAAGGCAGGAAGGATGGCGCAATCCCCTTGATACGTTGAAGGAAGAATGAACAGTGATTAAAAAAGCAGATCGTACTCTGCTCACGCGGCTACGATGTCCACCTCCGATCATTTGTGCATCCAATCGTACTGCTCGTCAAATGTTCTATTCGTCCAATCAGCTCAGGCGTAGTTACCGTGAAAAATGATTCCGTCAACCTGCAGTTCGGATAGAGCGAGCTCGACTACCCGCACGGTTTGAAGCAGGTAGCTCTATATAACATGAGACAGATATTCGGTACGAATGAATGGGTGGATGACAAGTGTAGAAACATTTCAGCAAACACTCGAACACCGCCGTTAAGATGAATAGCATGGACACCGAAATGGAGAAAGACGTGGCGATCGGCTTGATCCGTGTGATCCGAAGATGTCAGATAGCTTTATTCTGAACCTGGCTGAGTATCACGGGACGGCGGGTGCATTAAATTGAAAGGTGTTGATGAATGCCCATATAGAACAACTAAAAAAGAAGACGGCTAAGGTCAAGGCTGGTAAATAGATACTTCAGTAACAAGCGCAAATCTCGATACTCCACAGATAGCGGTAAATCGGAGCACACATCGTGGGGAGCTAGCTGTACCAGCATAAGCGTACGTACTACTATGGAAGAGATCCACGCTGCTCGTGCAGCTTGAGAGACATTGATCAATGCCCACTGAAACATCGTGATGAAGACAACGAATGCAATGAGAGAATCTTTGTCTCGTGGTCATTGGTGAATGACACATGGTGTGTGACTTTGTTGAGGAAGCTTGAAGAGGACGAAGGAAGTCTTCACAGGAAGTGTAGGCGACGCGAGTAGGAGAAGGTAGAGTCAAAAGTGTTGATTCATCGGAGTTTATTCTACTTGCACCCTGATGTATGTGATTTCCACATATAAATCATGTAGTTCTTTCAATCAAGCTGCTCGTATCATGAACTCAGGGTGTCATTACCGTAAAAACGATGCCGTAAATACTACGCTTCAAGTTTGGATTGAAAGAGTAGCCATCAATACTACAAGAAGCTGCTCACGTAATCTCAACGAAGTTGGTGTGGCACGTTGTGATCAGAAACATCGCTGGCTTTCGCTCACCCACTGGCGCATGAGGGTGCATCGAATGTACCTGTTCTTCATTCTCAAATTAGCCTGAGTGGCGTGGATGCCCTTCGAGAATCTTTTACGGCGATTGGCAGAAGGCAGGAAGGATGGCGCAATCCCCTTGATACGTTGAAGGAAGAATGAACAGTGATTAAAAAAGCAGATCGTACTCTGCTCACGCGGCTACGATGTCCACCTCCAATCATTAGTGCATCCAATCGTACTGCTCGTCAAATGTTCTATTCGTCCAATCAGCTCAGGCGTAGTTACCGTGAAAAATGATGCCGTCAACTTGCAGTTCGGATAGAGCGAGCTCGACTACCCCGCACGGTTTGAAGCAGGTAGCTCTATATAACATGAGACAGATATTCGGTACGAATGAATGGGTGGATGACAAGTGTAGAAACATTTCAGCAAACACTCGAACACCGCCGCTAAGATGAATAGCATGGACACCGAAATGGAGAAAGACGTGGCGATCGGCTTGATCCGTGTGATCCGAAGATGTCAGATAGCTTTATTCTGAACCTGGCTGAGTATCACGGGACGGCGGGTGCATTAAATTGAAAGGTGTTGATGAATGCCCATATAGAACAGCAAAGAAAGAAGGCGGCTAAGGTCAAGGCTGGTAAATAGATACTTCAGTAACAAGCGCGAATCTCGATACTCCACAGATAGCGGTAAATCGGAGCACACATCGTGGGGAGCTAGCTGTACCAGCATAAGCGTACGTACTACTATGGAAGAGATCCACGCTGCTCGTGCAGCTTGAGAGCATTGATCAATTCCCACTGAAACTTTGTGCTGAAGACAACGAATGAAATGAGAGAATCTTTGTCTCGTGGTCATTGGTGAATGACACATGGTGTGTGACTTTGTTGAGGAAGCTTGAAGAGGACGAAGGAAGTCTTCACAGGAAGTGTAGGCGACGCGAGTAGGAGAGGGTAGAGTCAAAAGTGTTGATTCATCGGAGTTTATTCTACTTGCACCCTGATGTATGTGATTTCCACATATAAATCATGTAGTTCTTTCAATCAAGCTGCTCGTATCATGAACTCGGGTGTCATTACCGTAAAAACGATGCCGTAAATACTACGCTTCAAGTTTGGATTGAAAGAGTAGCCATCAATACTACAAGAAGCTGCTCACGTAATCTCAACGAAGTTGGTGTGGCACGTTGTGATCAGAAACATCGCTGGCTTTCGCTCACCCACTGGCGCATGAGGGTGCATCGAATGTACCTGTTCTTCATTCTCAAATTAGCCTGAGTGGCGTGGATGCCCTTCGAGAATCTTTACGGCGATTGGCAGAAGGCAGGAAGGATGGCGCAATCCCCTTGATACGTTGAAGGAAGAATGAACAGTGATTAAAAAAGCAGATCGTACTCTCCTCACGCGGCTACGATGTCCACCTCCAATCATTTGTGCATCCAATCGTACTGCTCGTCAAATGTTCTATTCGTCCAATCAGCTCAGGCGTAGTTACCGTGAAAAATGATGCCGTCAACTTGCAGTTCGGATAGAGCGAGCTCGACTACCCCGCACGGTTTGAAGCAGGTAGCTCTATATAACATGAGACAGATATTCGGTATGAACGAATGGGTGGATGACAAGTGTAGAAACATTTCAGCAAACTCTCGAACACCGCCGCCAAGATGAATAGCATGGACACCGAAATGGAGAAAGACGTGGCGATCGGCTTGATCCGTGTGATCCGAAGATGTCAGATAGCTTTATTCTGAACCTGGCTGAGTATCACGGGACGGCGGGTGCATTACATTGAAAGGTGTTGATGAATGCCCATATAGAACAGCAAAGAAAGAAGACGGCTACGGTCAAGGCCGGTAAATAGATACTTCAGTAACAAGCGCGAATCTCGATACTCCACAGATAGCGGTAAGTTGGAGCACACATCGTGGGGAGCTAGCTGTACCAGCATAAGCGTACGTACTACTATGGAAGAGATCCACGCTGCTCGTGCAGCTTGAGAGCATTGATCAATGCCCACTGAAACATCGTGATGAAGACAACGAATACAATGAGAGAATCTTTGTCTCGTGGTCATTGGTGAATGACACATGGTGTGTGACTTTGTTGAGGAAGCTTGAAGAGGACGAAGGAAGTCTTCACAGGAAGTGTAGGCGACTCGAGTAGGAGAGGGTAGAGTCAAAAGTGTTGATTCATCGGAGTTTATTCTACTTGCACCCTGATGTATGTGATTTCCACATATAAATCATGTAGGTCTTTCAATCAAGCTGCTCGTATCATGAACTCGGGTGTCATTACCGTAAAAACGATGCCGTAAATACTACGCTTCAAGTTTGGATTGAAAGAGTAGCCATCAATACTACAAGAAGCTGCTCACGTAATCTCAACGAAGTTGGTGTGGCACGTTGTGATCAGAAACATCGCTGGCTTTCGCTCACCCACTGGCGCATGAGGGTGCATCGAATGTACCTGTTCTTCATTCTCAAATTAGCCTGAGTGGCGTGGATGCCCTTCGAGAATTTTTACGGCGATTGGCAGAAGGCAGGAAGGATGGCGCAATCCCCTTGATACGTTGAAGAGAGAATGAACAGTGATTAAAAAAGCAGATCGTACTCTGCTCACGCGGCTACGATGTCCACCTCCAATCATTAGTGCATCCAATCGTACAGCTCGTCAAATGTTCTATTCGTCCAATCAGCTCAGGCGTAGTTACCGTGAAAAATGATGCCGTCAACTTGCAGTTCGGATAGAGCGAGCTCGACTACCCCGCACGGTTTGAAGCAGGTAGCTCTATATAACATGAGACAGATATTCGGTACGAATGAATGGGTGGATGACAAGTGTAGAAACATTTCAGCAAACACTCGAACACCGCCGTTAAGATGAATAGCATGGACACCGAAATGGAGAAAGACGTGGCGATCGGCTTGATCCGTGTGATCCGAAGATGTCAGATAGCTTTATTCTGAACCTGGCTGAGTATCACGGGACGGCGGGTGCATTAAATTGAAAGGTGTTGATGAATGCCCATATAGAACAACTAAAAAAGAAGACGGCTAAGGTCAAGGCTGGTAAATAGATACTTCAGTAACAAGCGCGAATCTCGATACTCCACAGATAGCGGTAAATCGGAGTACACATCGTGGGGAGCTAGCTGTACCAGCATAAGCGTACGTACTACTATGGAAGAGATCCACGCTGCTCGTGCAGCTTGAGAGCATTGATCAATGCCCACTGAAACATCGTGATGAAGACAACGAATGCAATGAGAGAATCTTTGTCTCGTGGTCATTGGTGAATGACACATGGTGTGTGACTTTGTTGAGGAAGCTTGAAGAGGACGAAGGAAGTCTTCACAGGAAGTGTAGGCGACGCGAGTAGGAGAAGGTAGAGTCAAAAGTGTTGATTCATCGGAGTTTATTCTACTTGCACCCTGATGTATGTGATTTCCACATATAAATCATGTAGTTCTTTCAATCAAGCTGCTCGTATCATGAACTCAGGTGTCATTACCGTAAAAACGATGCCGTAAATACTACGCTTCAAGTTTGGATTGAAAGAGTAGCCATCAATACTACAAGAAGCTGCTCACGTAATCTCAACGAAGTTGGTGTGGCACGTTGTGATCAGAAACATCGCTGGCTTTCGCTCACCCACTGGCGCATGAGGGTGCATCGAATGTACCTGTTCTTCATTCTCAAATTAGCCTGAGTGGCGTGGATGCCCTTCGAGAATCTTTACGGCGATTGGCAGAAGGCAGGAAGGATGGCGCAATCCCCTTGATACGTTGAAGGAAGAATGAACAGTGATTAAAAAAGCAGATCGTACTCTGCTCACGCGGCTACGATGTCCACCTCCAATCATTAGTGCATCCAATCGTACTGCTCGTCAAATGTTCTATTCGTCCAATCAGCTCAGGCGTAGTTACCGTGAAAAATGATGCCGTCAACTTGCAGTTCGGATAGAGCGAGCTCGACTACCCCGCACGGTTTGAAGCAGGTAGCTCTATATAACATGAGACAGATATTCGGTACGAGCGAATGGGTGGATGACAAGTGTAGAAACATTTCAGCAAACACTCGAACACCGCCGTTAAGATGAATAGCATGGACACCGAAATGGAGAAAGACGTGGCGATCGGCTTGATCCGTGTGATCCGAAGATGTCAGATAGCTTTATTCTGAACCTGGCTGAGTATCACGGGACGGCGGGTGCATTACATTGAAATGTGTTGATGAATGCCCATCTAGAGCATCAAAGAAAGAAGACGGCTAAGGTCAAGGCCGGTAAATGGATACTTCAGTAACAAGCGCGAATCTCGATACTCCACAGATAGCGGTAAGTTGGAGCACACATCGTGGGGAGCTAGCTGTACCAGCATAAGCGTACATACTACTATGGAAAAGATCCACGCTGCTCGTGCAGCTGATAGCATTGATCAATGCCCACTGAAACATTGTGATGAAGACAACAAATACAATGAGAGAATCTTTGTCTTGTTGACATTGGTGAATGACACATGGTATGTGACTTTGTTGAGGAAGCTTGAAGAGGACGAAGGAAGTCTTCACAGGAAGTGTAGGCGACTCGAGTAGGAGAGGGTAGAGTCAAAAGTGTTGATTCATCGGAGTTTATTCTACTTGCACCCTGATGTATGTGATTTCCACATATAAATCATGTAGTTCTTTCAATCAAGCTGCTCGTATCATGAACTCGGGTGTCATTACCGTAAAAACGATGCCGTAAATACCACGCTTCAAGTTTGGATTGAAAGAGTAGCCATCAATACTACAAGAAGCTGCTCACGTAATCTCAACGAAGTTGGTGTGGCACGTTGTGATCAGAAACATCGCTGGCTTTCGCTCACCCACTGGCGCATGAGGGTGCATCGAATGTACCTGTTGTTCATTCTCAAATTAGCCTGAGTGGCGTGGATGCCCTTCGAGAATTTTTACGGCGATTGGCAGAAGGCAGGAAGGATGGCGCAATCCCCTTGATACGTTGAAGGAAGAATGAACAGTGATTAAAAAAGCAGATCGTACTCTGCTCACGCGGCTACGATGTCCACCTCCAATCATTAGTGCATCCAATCGTACTGCTCGTCAAATGTTCTATTCGTCCAATCAGCTCAGGCGTAGTTACCGTGAAAAATGATGCCGTCAACTTGCAGTTCGGATAGAGCGAGCTCGACTACCCCGCACGGTTTGAAGCAGGTAGCTCTATATAACATGAGACAGATATTCGGTATGAACGAATGGGTGGATGACAAGTGTAGAAACATTTCAGCAAACTCTCGAACACCGCCGCCAAGATGAATAGCATGGACACCGAAATGGAGAAAGACGTGGCGATCTGCTTGATCCGTGTGATCCGAAGATGTCAGATAGCTTTATTCTGAACCTGGCTGAGTATCACGGGACGGCGGGTGCATTACATTGAAAGGTGTTGATGAATGCCCATCTAGAGCAACAAAGAAAGAAGACCGCTACGGTCAAGGCCGGTAAATAGATACTTCAGCAATAAGCGCGAATCTCGATACTCCACAGATAGCGGTAAGTTGGAGTACACATCGTGGAAAGCTAGCTGTACCAGCATAAGCGTACGTACTACTATGGAAAAGATCCACGCTGCTCGTGCAGCTGATAGCATTGATCAATGCCCACTGAAACATTGTGATGAAGGCAACGAATGCAATGAGAGAATCTTTGTCTCGTGGTCATTGGTGAATGACACATGGTATGTGACTTTGTTGAGGAAGCTTGAAGAGGACGAAGGAAGTCTTCACAGGAAGTGTAGGCGACTCGAGTAGGAGAGGGTAGAGTCAAAAGTGTTGATTCATCGGAGTTTATTCTACTTGCACCCTGATGTATGTGCTTTCCACGCATAAATCATGTAGTTCTTTCAATCAAGCTGCTCGTATCATGAACTCGGGTGTCATTACCGTAAAAACGATGCCGTAAATACTACGCTTCAAGTTTGGATTGAAAGGGTAGCCATCAATACTACAAGAAGCTGCTCACGTAATCTCAACGAAGTTGGTGTGGCACGTTGTGATCAGAAACATCGCTGGCTTTCGCTCACCCACTGGCGCATGAGGGTGCATCGAATGTACCTGTTGTTCATTCTCAAATTAGCCTGAGTGGCGTGGATGCCCTTCGAGAATGTTTACGGCGATTGGCAGAAGGCAGGAAGGATGGCGCGATCCCCTTGATACGTTGAAGGAAGAATGAACAGTGAGTAAAAAAGCAGATCGTACTCTGCTCACGCGGCTACGATGTCCACCTCCAATCATTAGTGCATCCAATCGTACTGCTCGTCAAATGTTCAATTCGTCCAATCAGCTCAGGCGTAGTTACCGTGAAAAATGATGCCGTCAACTTGCAGTTCGGATAGAGCGAGCTCGACTACCCCGCACGGTTTGAAGCAGGTAGCTCTATATAACATGAGACAGATATTAGGTACGAGCGAATGGGTGGATGACAAGTTTAAAAACATTGCAACAAACTCTCCAACGCCGCCGCCAAGATGAATAGCATCGACACCGAAATGGAGAAAGACGTGGCGATCTGCTTGATCCGTGTGATCCGAAGATGTCAGATAGCTTTATTCTGAGTCTGGCTAAGTATCACGGGACGGCGGGTGCATTACATTGAAAGGTGTTGATGAATGCCCATATCGAGCAACAAAGAAAGAAGACGGCTACGGTCAAGGCCGGTAAATAGATACTTCAGGAATAAGCGCGAATCTCGATACTCCACAGATAGCGGTAAGTTGGAGTACACATCGTAGAGAGCTAGCTGTACCAGCATAAGCGTACGTACTACTATGGAAGAGATCCATGCTGCTCGTGCAGCTTGAGAGCATAGATCAATGCCCACTGAAAACTTGTGATGAAGACAACGAATGCAATGAGAGAATCTTTGTCTTGTTGATATAGGTGAATGACACATGGTGTGTGACTCTGTTGAGGAAGCTTGAAGAGGACGAAGGAAGTCTTCACAGGAAGTGTAGGCGACTCGAGTAGGAGAGGGTAGAGTCAAAAGTGTTGATTCATCGGCGTTTATTCTACTTGCACCCTGATGTATGTGCTTTCCACATATAAATCATGTAGTTCTTTCAATCAAGCTGCTCGTATCATGAACTCGGGTGTCATTACCGTAAAAACGATGCCGTAAATACTACGCTTCAAGTTTGGATTGAAAGGGTAGCCATCAATACTACAAGAAGCTGCTCACGTAATCTCAACGAAGTTGGTGTGGCACGTTGTGATCAGAAACATCGCTGGCTTTCGCTCACCCACTGGCGCATGAGGGTGCATCGAATGCACCTGTTCTTCATTCTCAAATTAGCCTGAGTGGCGTGGATGCCCTTCGAGATTTGTTACGGCGATTGGCAGAAGGCAGGAAGGATGGCGCAATCCCTTTGATACGTTGAAGGAAGAATGAACAGTGATTAAAAAAGCAGATCGTACTCTGCTCACGCGGCTACGATGTCCACCTCCAATCATTAGTGCATCCAATCGTACTGCTCGTCAAATGTTCAATTCGTCCAATCAGCTCAGGCGTAGTTACCGTGAAAAATGATGCCGTCAACTTGCAGTTCGGATAGAGCGAGCTCGACTACGCCGCACGGTTTGAAGCAGGTAGCTCTATAAAACATGAGACAGATATTCGGTACGAACGAATGAGTGGATGTCAAGTGTAGAAACATTGCAACAAACTCTCCAGCGCCGCCGCCAAAATGAATTGCATGGACACCGAAATGGAGAAAGACGTGGCGATCTGCTTGATCCGTGTGATCCGAAGATGTCAGATGGCTTTATTCGGAACCTGGCTGAGTATCACGGGATGGCGGGTGCATTACATTGAAAGGAGTTGATGAATGCCCATATCGAGCAACAAAGAAAGAAGACGGCTACGATCAAGGCCGGTAAATAGATACTTCAGGAATAAGCGCGAATCTCAACACTCCACAGATAGCGGTAAGTTGGAGTACACATCGTGGGGAGCTATCTGTACCAGCATAAGCGTACGTACTACAATGGAAGAGATCCATGCTGCTCGTGCAGCTTGAGAGCATTGATCAATGCCCACTGAAACCTTGTGATGAAGACAACGAATACAATGAGAGAATCTTTGTCTTGTGGTCATTGGTGAATGACACATGGTGTGTGACTCTGTTGAGGAAGCTTGAAGAGGACGAAGGAAGTCTTCACAGGAAGTGTAGGCGACTCGAGTAGGAGAGGGTAGAGTCAAAAGTGTTGATTCATCGGCGTTTATTCTACTTGCACCCTGATGTATGTGCTTTCCACATATAAATCATGTAGTTCTTTCAATCAAGCTGCTCGTATCATGAACTCGGATGTCATTACCGTAAAACGATGCCGTAAATACTACGCTTCAAGTTTGGATTGAAAGAGCAGCCATCAATTCTACAAGAAGCTGCTCACGTAATCTCAACGAAGTTGGTGTGGCACGTTGTGATCAGAAACATCGCTGGCTTATGCTCACCCACTGGTGCATGAGGGTGCATCGAATGCACCTGTTCTTCATTCTCAAATTAGCCTGAGTGGCGTGGATGCCCTTCGAGGTTTTTACGGCGATTGGCAGAAGGCAGGAAGGATGGCGCAATCCCTTTGATACGTTGAAGGAAGAATGAACAGTAATTAAAAAAGCAGATCGTACTCTGCTCACGCGGCTACGATGTCCACCTCCAATCATTTGTGCATCCAATCGTACTGCTCGTCAAATTTTCTATTCGTCCAATCAGCTCAGGCGTAGTTACCGTGAAAATGATGCCGTCAACTTGCAGTTCGGATAGAGCGAGCTCGACTACCCCGCACGGTTTGAAGCGGGTAGCTCTATATAACATGAGACAGATATTCGGTACAAACGAATGGGTGGATGACAAGTGTAGAAACATTGCAACAAACTCTCCAACGCCGCTGCCAAGATGAATAGCATGGACACCGAAATGGAGAAAGACGTGGCGATCTGCTTGATCCGTGTGATCCGAAGATTTCAGATAGCTTTATGTTGAACCTGTCTGAGTATCACGGGACGGCGGGTGCATTACAGTGAAAGGTGTTGAGAATGCCCATATCGAGCAACAAAGAAAGAAGACGGCTACGGTCAAGGCCGATTAATAGATACTTCAGTAATAAGCGCGAATCTCAACACTCCACAGATAGCGGTAAGTTGGAGTACACATCGTGGGGAGCTAGCTGTACCAGCATAAGCGTACGTACTACTATGGAAGAGATCCACGCTGCTCATGCAGCTTGAGAGCATTGATCAATGCCCACTGAACCATTGTGATGAAGGCAACGGATGCAATGAAAGAATCTTTGTCTTGTTGACGTTGGTGAATGACACATGGTGTGTGACTCTGTTGAGGAAGCTTGAAGAGGACGAAGGAAGTCTTCACAGGATGTGTAGGCGACGCGAGTAGGAGAGGGTAGATTCAAAAGTGTTGATTCATCGGCGTTTATTCTACTTGCACCCTGATGTATGTGCTTTCCACATATAAATCATGTAGTTCTTTCAATCAAGCTGCTCGTATCATGAACTCGGATGTCATTACCGTAAAACGATGCCGTAAATACTACGCTTCAAGTTTGGATTGAAAGAGTAGCCATCAATACTACAAGAAGCTGCTCACGTAATCTCAACGAAGTTGGTGTGGCACGTTGTGATCAGAAACATCGCTGGCTTTCGCTCACCCACTGGCGCATGAGGGTGCATCGAATGTACCTGTTCTTCATTCTCAAATTAGCCTGAGTGGCGTGGATGCCCTTCGAGATTTTTACGGCGATTGGCAGAAGGCAGGAAGGATGGCGCAATCCCCTTGATACGTTGCAGGAAGAATGAACAGTGATTAAAAAAGCAGATCGTACTCTGCTCACGCGGCTACGATGTCCACCTCCAATCATTAGTGCATCCAATCGTACTGCTCGTCAAACGTTCTATTCGTCCAATCAGCTCAGGCGTAGTTACCGTGAAAAACGATGCCGTCAACTTGCAGTTCGGATAGAGCGAGCTCGACTACCCCGCACGATTTGAAGCGGGTATCTCTATGTACTATGATACAGATGTTCGGTACGAGCGAATGGGTGGATGGATGACAAGTGTAGAAACATTGCAACAAACTCTCGAACACCGCCGCCAAGATGAATAGCATGGACACCGAAATGGAGAGAGACGTGGCGATCTGCTTGATCCGTGTGATCCGAAGATGTCAGATAGCTTTATTCTGAACCTGGCTGAGTATCACGGGACGGCGGGTGCATTACATTGAAAGGTGTTGATGAATGCCCATATCGAGCAACAAAGAAAGAAGACGGCTACGGTCAAGGCCGGTAAATAGATACTTCAGGAATAAGCGCGAATCTCGATACTCCACAGATAGCGGTAAGTTGGAGTACACATCGTGGGGAGCTAGCTGTACCAGCATAAGCGTACGTACCACTATGGAAGAGATCTACGCTGCTCGTGCAGCTTGAGAGCATTGATCAATGCCCACTGAAACCTTGTGATGAAGACAACGGATGCAATGAAAGAATCTTTGTCTTGTTGATATAGGTGAATGACACATGGTATGTGACTCTGTTGAGGAAGCTTGAAGAGGACGAAGGAAGTCTTCACAGGAAGTGTAGGCGACTCGAGTAGGAGAGGGTAGAGTCAAAAGTGTTGATTCATCGGAGTTTATTCTACTTGCACCCTGATGTATGTGCTTTCCACACATAAATCAGGTAGGTCTTTCAATCAAGCTGCTCGTATCATGAACTCGGGTGTCATTACCGTAAAAACGATGCCGTAAATACTACGCTTCAAGTTTGGATTGAAAGAGTAGCCATCAATACTACAAGAAGCTGCTCACGTAATCTCAACGAAGTTGGTGTGGCACGTTGTGATCAGAAACATCGCTGGCTTTCGCTCACCCACTGGCGCATGAGGGTGCATCGAATGTACCTGTTCTTCATTCTCAAATTAGCCTGAGTGGCGTGGATGCCCTTCGAGATTTTTTACGGCGATTGGCAGAAGGCAGGAAGGATGGCGCAATCCCCTTGATACGTTGCAGGAAGAATGAACAGTGATTAAAAAAGCAGATCGTACTCTGCTCACGCGGCTACGATGTCCACCTCCAATCATTAGTGCATCCAATCGTACTGCTCGTCAAACGTTCTATTCGTCCAATCAGCTCAGGCGTAGTTACCGTGAAAAACGATGCCGTCAACTTGCAGTTCGGATAGAGCGAGCTCGACTACCCCGCACGATTTGAAGCGGGTATCTCTACATAACATAAGACAGATATTCGGTACGAGCGAATGGGTGGATGGATGACAAGTGTAGAAACATTGCAACAAACTCTCGAACACCGCCGCCAAGATGAATAGCATGGACACCGAAATGGAGAAAGACGTGGCGATCTGCTTGATCCGTGTGATCCGAAGATGTCAGATAGCTTTATTCTGAGTCTGGCTGAGTATCACGGGATGGCGGGTGCATTACATTGAAAGGTGTTGATGAATGCCCATCTAGAGCAACAAAGAAAGAAGACGGCTACGGTCAAGGCCGGTAAATAGATACTTCAGGAATAAGCGCGAATCTCGATACTCCACAGATAGCGGTAAGTTGGAGTACACATCGTGGAGAGCTAGCTGTACCAGCATAAGCGTACGCACTACTATGGAAGAGATCCACGCTGCTCATGCAGCTTGAGAGCATTGATCAATGTCCATTGAAACCTTGTGATAAAGGCAACGAATGCAATGAGAGAATCTTTGTCTTGCTGATATAGATGAATGACACATGGTATGTGACTCTGTTGAGGAAGCTTGAAGAGGACGAAGGAAGTCTTCACAGGAAGTGTAGGCGACTCGAGTAGGAGAGGGTAGAGTCAAAAGTGTTGATTCATCGGAGTTTATTCTACTTGCACCCTGATGTATGTGCTTTCCACATATAAATCGTGTAGGTCTGTCAATCCAGCTGCTCGTATCATGAACTCGGGTGTCATTACCGTAAAAACGATGCCGTAAATACTACGCTTCAAGTTTGGATTGAAAGAGTAGCCATCAATACTACAAGAAGCTGCTCACGTAATCTCAACGAAGTTGGTGTGGCACGTTGTGATCAGAAACATCGCTGGCTTTCGCTCACCCACTGGCGCATGAGGGTGCATCGAATGTACCTGTTCTTCATTCTCAAATTAGCCTGAGTGGCGTGGATGCCCTTCGAGATTTTTTACGGCGATTGGCAGAAGGCAGGAAGGATGGCGCAATCCCCTTGATACGTTGCAGGAAGAATGAACAGTGATTAAAAAAGCAGATCGTACTCTGCTCACGCGGCTACGATGTCCACCTCCAATCATTAGTGCATCCAATCGTACTGCTCGTCAAACGTTCTATTCGTCCAATCAGCTCAGGCGTAGTTACCGTGAAAAACGATGCCGTCAGCTTGCAGTTCGGATAGAGCGAGCTCGACTACCCCGCACGGTTTGAAGCGGGTATCTCTACATAACATGAGACAGATATTCGGTACAAACGAATGGGTGGATGACAAGTGTAGAAACATTGCAACAAACTCTCGAACACCGCCGCCAAGATGAATAGCATGGACACTGAAATGGAGAAAGACGTGGCGATCTGCTTGATCCGTGTGATCCAAAGATGTCAGATAGCTTTATTCTGAACCTGGCTGAGTATCACGGGACGGCGGGTGCATTACATTGAAAGGTGTTGATGAATGCCCATCTAGAGCAACGAAGAAAGAAGACGGCTACGGTCAAGGCCGGTAAATAGATACTTCAGGAATAAGCGCGAATCTCGATACTCCACAGATAGCGGTAAGTTGGAGTACACATCGTGGGGAGCTAGCTGTACCAGCATAAGCGTACGTACTACTATGGAAGAGATCCACGCTGCTCATGCAGCTTGAGAGCATTGATCAATGCCCATTGAAACCTTGTGATGAAGACAACGGATGCAATGAAAGAATCTTTGTCTCGTGGTCATTGGTGAATGACACATGGTATGTGACTTTGTTGAGGAAGCTTGAAGAGGACGAAGGAAGTCCTCACAGGAAGTGTAGGCGACTCGAGTAGTAGAAGGTAGAGTCAAAAGTGTTGATTCATCGGCGTTTATTCTACTTGCACCCTGCTGTATGTGCTTTCCACATATAAATCATGTAGGTCTTTCAATCAAGCTGCTCGTATCATGAACTCGGATGTCACTACCGTAAAAACGATGCCGTAAATACTACGCTTCAAGTTTGGATTGAAAGAGTAGCCATCAATACTACAAGAAGCTGCTCACGTAATCTCAACGAAGTTGGTGTGGCACGTTGTGATCAGAAACATCGCTGGCTTTCGCTCACCCACTGGCGCATGAGGGTGCATCGAATGTACCTGTTCTTCATTCTCAAATTAGCCTGAGTGGCGTGGATGCCCTTCGAGATTTTTTACGGCGATTGGCAGAAGGCAGGGAAGGATGGCGCAATCCCCTTGATACGTTGCAGGAAGAATGAACAGTGATTAAAAAAGCAGATCGTACTCTGCTCACGCGGCTACGATGTCCACCTCCAATCATTAGTGCATCCAATCGTACTGCTCGTCAAACGTTCTATTCGTCCAATCAGCTCAGGCGTAGTTACCGTGAAAAACGATGCCGTCAACTTGCAGTTCGGATAGAGCGAGCTCGACTACCCCGCACGATTTGAAGCGGGTATCTCTACATAACATGATACAGATTTTCGGTACGAGCGAATGGGTGGATGGATGACAAGTGTAGAAACATTGCAACAAACTCTCGAACACCGCCGCCAAGATGAATAGCATGGACACCGAAATGGAGAAAGACGTGGCGATCTGCTTGATCCATGTGATCCGAAGATGTCAGATAGCTTTATTCTGAACCTGGCTGAGTATCACGGGATGGCGGGTGCATTACATTGAAAGGTGTTGATGAATGCCCATCTAGAGCAACAAAGAAAGAAGACGGCTACGGTCAAGGCCGGTAAATAGATACTTCAGGAATAAGCGCGAATCTCGATACTCCACAGATAGCGGGAAGTTGGAGTACACATCGTAGAGTGCTAGCTGTACCAGCATAAGCGTACGTACTACTATGGAAGAGATCCATGCTGCTCGTGCAGCTTGAGAGCATTTATCAATGCCCATTGAAAACTTGTGATGAAGACAACGAACGCAATGAGAGAATCTTTGTCTTGCTGATATTGGTGAATGAAACATGGTGTGTGACTCTGTTGAGGAAGCTTGAAGAGGACGAAGGAAGTCTTCACAGGAAGTGTAGGCGACTCGAGTAGGAGAGGTAGAGTCAAAAGTGTTGATTCATCGGAGTTTATTCTACTCGCACCCTGATGTATGTGCTTTCCACACATAAATCGTGTAGGTCTGTCAATCCAGCTGCTCGTATCATGAACTTGGGTGTCATTACCGTATAAACGATGCCGTAAATACTACGCTTCAAGTTTGGATTGAAAGAGTAGCCATCAATACTACAAGAAGCTGCTCACGTAATCTCAACGAAGTTGGTGTGACACGTTGTGATTAGAAACATCTCTGGCTTTCGCTCACCCACTGGCGCATGAGGGTGCATCGAATGCACCTGTTCTTCATTCTCAAATTAGCCTGAGTGGCGTGGATGCCCTTCGAGATTTTTTACGGCGATTGGCAGAAGGCAGGAAGGATGGCGCAATCCCCTTGATACGTTGAAGGAAGAATGAACAGTGATTAAAAAAGCAGATCGTACTCTGCTCACGCGGCTACGATGTCCACCTCCAATCATTAGTGCATCCAATCGTACTGCTCGTCAAACGTTCTATTCGTCCAATCAGCTCAGGCGTAGTTACCGTGAAAAACGATGCCGTCAACTTGCAGTTCGGATAGAGCGAGATCGACTACCCTGCACGGTTTGAAGCGGGTATCTCTACATAACATAAGACAGATATTCGGTACGAGCGAATGGGTGGATGGATGACAAGTGTAGAAACATTGCAACAAACTCTCGAACACCGCCGCCAAGATGAATAGCATGGACACCGAAATGGAGAAAGACGTGGCGATCTGCTTGATCCGTGTGATCCGAAGATGTCAGATAGCTTTATTCTGAACCTGGCTGAGTATCACGGGATGGCGGGTGCATTACATTGAAAGGTGTTGATGAATGCCCATCCAGAGCAACGACGAAAGAAGACGGCTACGGTCAAGGCCGGTAAAAAGGTACTTCAGGAATAAGCGCGAATCTCGATACTCCACAGATAGCGGGAAGTTGGAGTACACATCGTAGAGAGCTAGCTGTACCAGCATAAGCGTACGTACTACTATGGAAGAGATCCATGCTGCTCGTGCAGCTTGAGAGCATTGATCAATGCCCATTGAAACCTTGTGATGAAGACAACGAATGCAATGAGAGAATCTTTGTCTTGCTGATATAGATGAATGACACATGGTGTGTGACTCTGTTGAGGAAGCTTGAAGAGGACGAAGGAAGTCTTCACAGGAAGTGTAGGCGACTCGAGTAGGAGAAGGTAGAGTCAAAAGTGTTGATTCATCGGAGTTTATTCTACTTGCACCCTGATGTATGTGCTTTCCACATATAAATCATGTAGGTCTTTCAATCCAGCTGCTCGTATCATGAACTCGGATGTCATTACCGTAAAAACGATGCCGTAAATACTACGCTTCAAGTTTGGATTGAAATAGTAGCCATCAATACTACAAGAAGCTGCTCACGTAATCTCAACGAAGTTGGTGTGGCACGTTGTGATCAGAAACATCGCTGGCTTTCGCTCACCCACTGGCGCATGAGGGTGCATCGAATGTACCTGTTCTTCATTCTCAAATTAGCCTGAGTGGCGTGGATGCCCTTCGAGAATTTTTACGGCGATTGGCAGAAGGCAGGAAGGATGGCGCAATCCCCTTGATACGTTGAAGGAAGAATGAACAGTGATTAAAAAGCAGATCGTACTCTGCTCACGCGGCTACGATGTCCACCTCCAATCATTAGTGCATCCAATCGTACTGCTCGTCAAACGTTCTATTCGTCCAATCAGCTCAGGCGTAGTTACCGTGAAAAGTGATGCCGTCAACTTGCAGTTCGGATAGAGCGAGCTCGACTACCCCGTACGGTTTGAAGCGGGTAGCTCTATATAACATGAGACAGATATTCGGTACAAACGAATGGGTGGATGGATGACAAGTGTAGAAACATTGCAACAAACTCTCCAACGCCGCCGCCAAGATGAATTGCATGGACACCGAAATGCCGAAAGACGTGGCGATCTGCTTGATCCGTGTGATCCGAAGATGTCAGATAGCTTTATGTTGAAACTGGCTGAGTATCACGGGATGGCGGGTGCATTACATTGAAAGGTGTTGATGAATGCCCATCTAGAGCAACGAAGAAAGAAGACGGCTACGGTCAAGGCCGGTAAATAGATACTTCAGTAATAAGCGCGATCTCGATACTCCACAGATAGCGGTAAGTTGGAGTACACATCGTGGAGAGCTAGCTGTACCAGCATAAGCGTACGTACTACTATGGAAGAGATCCACGCTGCTCGTGCAGCTTGAGAGCATTGATCAATGCCCACTGAAACATTGCGATGAAGACAACGAATACAATGAAAGAATCTTTGTCTCGTGGTCATTGGTGAATGAAACATGGTGTGTGACTTTGTTGAGGAAGCTTGAAGAGGACGAAGGAAGTCTTCACAGGAAGTGTAGGCGACTCGAGTAGGAGAAGGTAGATTCAAAAGTGTTGAATCATCGGAGTTTATTCTACTCGCACCCTGATGTATGTGCTTTCCACATATAAATCATGTAGGTCTTTCAATCAAGCTGCTCGTATCATGAATTCGGATGTCACTACCGTAAAAACGATGCCGTAAATACTACGCTTCAAGTTTGGATTGAAGAGCAGCCATCAATGCTACAAGAAGCTGCTCACGTAATCTCAACGGAGTTGGTGTGGCACGTTGTGATCAGAAACATCGCTGGCTTTTGCTCACCCACTGGCGCATGAGGGTGCATCGAATGTACATGTTCTTCATTCTCAGATAAGCCTTAGTGGCGTGGATGCCCTTCGAGAATTTTTACGGCGATTGGCAGAAGGCAGGAAGGATGGCGCAATCCCCTTGATACGTTGAAGGAAGAATGAACAGTGATTAAAAAGCAGATCGTACTCTGCTCACACGGCTTTGATTTCCAACTCTAATGATTCGTGCATCCAATCGTACTGCTCGTCAAACGTTCTATTCGTCCAATCAGCTCAGGTGTAGTTACCGTGAAAAACGATGCCGTCAACTTGCAGTTCGGATAGAGCGAGATCGACTACCCCGCACGGTTTGAAGCGGGTAGCTCTACATAACATGAGACAGATATTCGGTACGAGCGAATGGGTGGATGGATGACAAGTGTAGAAACATTGCAACAAACTCTCGAACACCGCCGCCAAGATGAATAGCATGGACACCGAAATGGAGAAAGACGTGGCGATCTTCTTGATCCGTGTGATCCGAAGATGTCAGATAGCTTTATGTTGAACCTGTCTGGGTATCACGGGACGGCGAGTGCATTACATTGAAAGGTGTTGATGAATGCCCATCCAGAGCAACGAAGAAAGAAGACGGCTACGGTCAAGGCCGGTAAATAGATACTTCAGGAATAAGCGCGAATCTCGATACTCCACAGATAGCGGGAAGTTGGAGTACACATCGTGGAGAGCTAGCTGTACCAGCATAAGCGCACGTACTAACGTGGAAGAGATCCACGCTGCTCGTGCAGCTTGAGAGTATTGATCAATGCCCACTGAAACATTGCGATGAAGACAACGAATAAAATGAAAGAATCTTTGTCTCGTGGTCATCGGTGAATGACACATGGTATGTGACTCTGTTGAGGAATCTTGAAGAGGACGAAGGAAGTCTACACAGGATATGTAGGCGACTCGAGTAGGAGAGGGTAGAGTCAAAAGTGTTGATGCATCGGAGTTTATTCTACTTGCACCCTGATGTATGTGCTTTCCACATATAAATCATGTAGGTCTTTCAATCAAGCTGCTCGTATCATGAATTCGGATGTCACTACCGTACAAACGATGCCGTAAATACTACGCTTCAAGTTTACATTGAAAGAGTAGCCATCAATACTACAAGAAGCTGCTCACGTAATCTCAACGAAGTTGGTGTGGCACGTTGTGATCAGAAACATCGCTGGCTTTCGCTCACCCACTGGCGCATGAGGGTGCATCGAATGTACCTGTTCTTCATTCTCAAATTAGCCTGAGTGGCGTGGATGCCCTTCGAGAATTTTTACGGCGATTGTCAGAAGGCAGGAAGGATGGCGCAATCCCCTTGATACGTTGAAGGAAGAATGAACAGTGATTAAAAAGCAGATCGTACTCTGCTCAGGCGGCTACGATGTCCACCTCTAATCAGTAGTGCATCCAATCGTACTGCTCGTCAAACGTTCTATTCGTCCAATCAGCTCAGGTGTAGTTACCGTGAAAAACGATGCCGTCAGCTTGCAGTTCGGATAGAGCGAGATCGACTACCCCGCACGGTTTGAAGCGGGTAGCTCTATATAACATGAGACAGATATTCTGTACAAACGAATGGGTGGATGACAAGTGTAGAAACATTGCAACAAACTCTCGAACACCGCCGCCAAGATGAATAGCATGGACACCGAAATGGAGAAAGACGTGGCGATCTGCTTGATCCGTGTGATCCGAAGATGTCAGATAGCTTTATTCAGAACCTGGCTGAGTATCACGGGACGGCGGGTGCATTAAATTGAATAATGTTGATGAATGCCCATCTAGAGAAACGAAGAAAGAAGACGGCTACGGTCAAGGCCGGTAAATAGATACTTCAGGAATAAGCGCGAATCTCGATGCTCCACAGATAGCGGGAAGTTGGAGTACACATCGTGGAGAGCTAGCTGTACCAGCATAAGCGCACGTACTAACGTGGAAGAGATCCACGCTGCTCGTGCAGCTTGAGAGTATTGATCAATGCCCACTGAAACATTGCGATGAAGACAACGAATGCAATGAAAGAATCTTTGTCTCGTGGTCATCGGTGAATGACACATGGTATGTGACTCTGTTGAGGAATCTTGAAGAGGACGAAGGAAGTCTACACAGGATATGTAGGCGACTCGAGTAGGAGAGGGTAGAGTCAAAAGTTTCGATGCATCGGAGTTTATTCTACTTGCACCCTGATGTATGTGCTTTCCACATATAAATCATGTAGGTCTTTCAATCAAGCTGCTCGTATCATGAATTCGGATGTCACTACCGTAAAAACGATGCCGTAAATACTACGCTTCAAGTTTACATTGAAAGAGTAGCCATCAATACTACAAGAAGCTGCTCACGTAATCTCAACGAAGTTGGTGTGGCACGTTGTGATCAGAAACATCGCTGGCTTTCGCTCACCCACTGGCGCATGAGGGTGCATCGAATGTACCTGTTCTTCATTCTCAAATTAGCCTGAGTGGCGTGGATGCCCTTCGAGATTTTTTACGGCGATTGTCAGAAGGCAGGAAGGATGGCGCAATCCCCTTGATACGTTGAAGGAAGAATGAACAGTGATTAAAAAGCAGATCGTACTCTGCTCAGGCGGCTACGATGTCCACCTCTAATCAGTAGTGCATCCAATCGTACTGCTCGTCAAACGTTCTATTCGTCCAATCAGCTCAGGTGTAGTTACCGTGAAAAACGATGCCGTCAGCTTGCAGTTCGGATAGAGCGAGATCGACTACCCCGCACGGTTTGAAGCGGGTAGCTCTATATAACATGAGACAGATATTCTGTACAAACGAATGGGTGGATGACAAGTGTAGAAACATTGCAACAAACTCTCGAACACCGCCGCCAAGATGAATAGCATGGACACTGAAATGGAGAGAGACGTGGCGATCTGCTTAATTCGTGTGATCCGAAGATGTCAGATAGCTTTATTCTGAACCTGGCTGAGTATCACGGGACGGCGGGTGCATTAAATTGAATGGTGTTGATGAATGCCCATCTAGAGAAACGAAGAAAGAAGACGGCTGCGGTCAAGGCCGGTAAGTAGATACTTCAGGAATAAGCGCGATCTCGATACTCCACAGATAGCGGGAAGTTGGAGTACACATCGTGGAGAGCTAGCTGTACCAGCATAAGCGTACGTACTACTATGGAAGAGATCCACGCTGCTCGTGCAGCTTGAGAGCATTGATCAATGTCCATTGAAACATTGCGATGAAGACAACGAATAAAATGAAAGAATCTTTGTCTCGTGGTCATTGGTGAATGAATCATGGTGTGTGACTTTGTTGAGGAATCTTGAAGAGGACGAAGGAAGTCTTCACAGGAAGTGTAGGCGACTCGAGTAGGAGAAGGTAGAGTCAAAAGTGTTGATTCGTCGGAGTTTATTCTACTTGCACCCTGATGTTTGTGCTTTCCACATATAAATCATGTAGGTCTTTCAATCAAGCTGCTCGTATCATGAATTCGGATGTCACTACCGTAAAAACGATGCCGTAAATACTACGCTTCAAGTTTGGATTGAAGAGTAGCCATCAATGCTACAAAAAGCTGCTCACGTAATCTCAACGGAGTTGGTGTGGCACGTTGTGATCAGAAACATCGCTGGCTTTCGCTCACCCACTGGCGCATGAGGGTGCATCGAATGTACCTGTTCTTCATTCTTAAATTAGCCTGAGTGGCGTGGATGCCCTTTGAGATTTTTTACGGCGATTGTCAGAAGGAGGGAAGGATGGCGCAATCCCCTTGATACGTTGCAGGAAGAATGAACAGTGATTAAAAAAGCAGATCGTACTCTGCTCACACGGCTTTGATTTCCAACTCTAATGATTCTTGCATCCAATCGTACTGCTCGTCAAACGTTCTATTCGTCCAATCAGCTCAGGTGTAGTTACCGTGAAAAACGATGCCGTCAGCTTGCAGTTCGGATAGAGCGAGATCGACTACCCCGCACGGTTTGAAGCGGGTATCTCTACATAACATGAGACAGATATTCGGTACGAGAGAATGGGTGGATGGATGACAAGTGTAGAAACATTGCAACAAACTCTCGAACACCGCCGCCAAGATGAATAGCATGGACACCGAAATGGTAAAAGACGTGGCGATCTGCTTGATCCGTGTGATCCGAAGATGTCAGATAGCTTTATTCTGAACCTGGCTGAGTATCAAGGGACAGCGGGTGCATTACATTGAAAGGTGTTGATGAATGCCCATCTAGAGCAACGAAGAAAGAAGACGGCTAAGGTCAAGGCCGGTAAATAGATACTTCAGTAATGAGCGCGAATCTCGATACTCCACAGATAGCGGGAAGTTGGAGTACACATCGTGGAGAGCTAGCTGTACCAGCATAAGCGCACGTACTAACGTGGAAGAGATCCACGCTGCTCGTGCAGCTTGAGAGTATTGATCAATGCCCACTGAAACATTGCGATGAAGACAACGAATGCAATGAAAGAATCTTTGTCTCGTGGTCATCGGTGAATGACACATGGTATGTGACTCTGTTGAGGAATCTTGAAGAGGACGAAGGAAGTCTTCACAGGAAGTGTAGGCGACTCGAGTAGGAGAAGGTAGAGTCAAAAGTGTTGATTCATCGGAGTTTATTCTACTTGCACCTGATGTATGTGCTTTCCACACATAAATCATGTAGGTCTTTCAATCAAGCTGCTCGTATCATGAATTCGGATGTCACTACCGTAAAAACGATGCCGTAAATACTACGCTTCAAGTTTGGATTGAAAGAGTAGCCATCAATACTACAAGAAGCTGCTCACGTAATCTCAACGAAGTTGGTGTGGCACGTTGTGATCAGAAACATCGCTGGCTTTCGCTCACCCACTGGCGCATGAGGGTGCATCGAATGTACCTGTTCTTCATTCTCAAATTAGCCTGAGTGGCGTGGATGCCCTTCGAGATTTTTTACGGCGATTGGCAGAAGGCAGGAAGGATGGCGCAATCCCCTTGATACGTTGAAGGAAGAATGAACAGTGATTAAAAAGCAGATCGTACTCTGCTCAGGCGGCTACGATGTCCACCTCTAATCAGTAGTGCATCCAATCGTACTGCTCGTCAAACGTTCTATTCGTCCAATCAGCTCAGGTGTAGTTACCGTGAAAAACGATGCCGTCAACTTGCAGTTCGGATAGAGCGAGATCGACTACCCCGCACGGTTTGAAGCGGGTATCTCTACATAACATGAGACAGATATTCGGTACGAGCGAATGGGTGGATGGATGACAAGTGTAGAAACATTGCAACAAACTCTCGAACACCGCCGCCAAGATGAATAGCATGGACACCGAAATGGAGAAAGACGTGGCGATCTGCTTGATCCGTGTGATCCGAAGATGTCAGATAGCTTTATTCAGAACCTGGCTGAGTATCACGGGACGGCGGGTGCATTAAATTGAATGGTGTTGATGAATGCCCATCTAGAGAAACGAAGAAAGAAGACGGCTACGGTCAAGGCCGGTAAATAGATACTTCAGGAATAAGCGCGAATCTCGATACTCCACAGATAGCGGGAAGTTGGAGTACACATCGTGGAGAGCTAGCTGTACCAGCATAAGCGCACGTACTAACGTGGAAGAGATCCACGCTGCTCGTGCAGCTTGAGAGTATTGATCAATGCCCACTGAAACATTGCGATGAAGACAACGAATGCAATGAAAGAATCTTTGTCTCGTGGTCATCGGTGAATGACACATGGTATGTGACTCTGTTGAGGAATCTTGAAGAGGACGAAGGAAGTCTACACAGGATATGTAGGCGACTCGAGTAGGAGAGGGTAGAGTCAAAAGTGTTGATGCATCGGAGTTTATTCTACTTGCACCCTGATGTATGTGCTTTCCACACATAAATCATGTAGGTCTTTCAATCAAGCTGCTCGTATCATGAATTCGGATGTCACTACCGTAAAAACGATGCCGTAAATACTACGCTTCAAGTTTACATTGAAAGAGTAGCCATCAATACTACAAGAAGCTGCTCACGTAATCTCAACGAAGTTGGTGTGGCACGTTGTGATCAGAAACATCGCTGGCTTTCGCTCACCCACTGGCGCATGAGGGTGCATCGAATGTACCTGTTCTTCATTCTCAAATTAGCCTGAGTGGCGTGGATGCCCTTCGAGAATTTTTACGGCGATTGGCAGAAGGCAGGAAGGATGGCGCAATCCCCTTGATACGTTGCAGGAAGAATGAACAGTGATTAAAAAGCAGATCGTACTCTGCTCAGGCGGCTACGATGTCCACCTCCAATCATTAGTGCATCCAATCGTACTGCTCGTCAAACGTTCTATTCGTCTAATCAGCTCAGGTGTAGTTACCGTGAAAAACGATGCCGTCAGCTTGCAGTTCGGATAGAGCGAGATCGACTACCCCGCACGGTTTGAAGCGGGTAGCTCTACATAACATGAGACAGATATTCGGTACGAGCGAATGGGTGGATGGATGACAAGTGTAGAAACATTGCAACAAACTCTCGAACACCGCCGCCAAGATGAATAGCATGGACACTGAAATGGAGAAAGACGTGGCGATCTGCTTGATCCGTGTGATCCAAAGATGTCAGATAGCTTTATTCTGAACCTGGATGAGTATCACGGGACGGCGGGTGCATTAAATTGAATGGTGTTGATGAATGCCCATCTAGAGAAACGAAGAAAGAAGACGGCTACGGTCAAGGCCGGTAAATAGATACTTCAGGAATAAGCGCGAATCTCGATACTCCACAGATAGCGGGAAGTTGGAGTACACATCGTGGAGAGCTAGCTGTACCAGCATAAGCGCACGTACTAACGTGGAAGAGATCCACGCTGCTCGTGCAGCTTGAGAGTATTGATCAATGCCCACTGAAACATTGCGATGAAGACAACGAATGCAATGAAAGAATCTTTGTCTCGTGGTCATCGGTGAATGACACATGGTATGTGACTCTGTTGAGGAATCTTGAAGAGGACGAAGGAAGTCTACACAGGATATGTAGGCGACTCGAGTAGGAGAGGGTAGAGTCAAAAGTGTTGATGCATCGGAGTTTATTCTACTTGCACCTGATGTATGTGCTTTCCACACATAAATCATGTAGGTCTTTCAATCAAGCTGCTCGTATCATGAATTCGGATGTCACTACCGTAAAAACGATGCCGTAAATACTACGCTTCAAGTTTACATTGAAAGAGTAGCCATCAATACTACAAGAAGCTGCTCACGTAATCTCAACGAAGTTGGTGTGGCACGTTGTGATCAGAAACATCGCTGGCTTTCGCTCACCCACTGGCGCATGAGGGTGCATCGAATGTACCTGTTCTTCATTCTCAAATTAGCCTGAGTGGCGTGGATGCCCTTCGAGAATTTTTACGGCGATTGTCAGAAGGCAGGAAGGATGGCGCAATCCCCTTGATACGTTGAAGGAAGAATGAACAGTGATTAAAAAGCAGATCGTACTCTGCTCAGGCGGCTACGATGTCCACCTCTAATCAGTAGTGCATCCAATCGTACTGCTACTCAAACGTTCTATTCGTCCAATCAGCTCAGGTGTAGTTACCGTGAAAAACGATGCCGTCAACTTGCAGTTCGGATAGAGCGAGCTCGACTACCCCGCACGGTTTGAAGCGGGTAGCTCTACATAACATGAGACAGATATTCGGTACGAGCGAATGGGTGGATGGATGACAAGTGTAGAAACATTGCAACAAACTCTCGAACACCGCCGCCAAGATGAATAGCATGGACACCGAAATGGTAAAAGACGTGGCGATCTGCTTGATTCGTGTGATCTGAAGATGTCAGATAGCTTTATTCTGAACCTGGCTGAGTATCACGGGACGGCGGGTGCATTACACTGAAAGGTGTTGATGAATGCCCATATCGAGCAACAAAGAAAGAAGACGGCTACGGTCAAGGCCGGTAAATAGATACTTCAGGAATAAGCGCGAATCTCGATACTCCACAGATAGCGGGAAGTTGGAGTACACATCGTGGAGAGCTAGCTGTACCAGCATAAGCGTACGCACTACTATGGAAGAGATCCACGCTGCTCGTGCAGCTTGAGAGCATTGATCAATGCCCACTGAAACATTGCGATGAAGACAACGAATGCAATGAAAGAATCTTTGTCTCGTGGTCATTGGTGAATGACACATGGTGTGTGACTTTGTTGAGGAAGCTTGAAGAGGACGAAGGAAGTCTTCACAGGAAGTGTAGGCGACTCGAGCAAGAGAAGGTAGAGTCAAAAGTGTTCATGCATCGGAGTTTATTCTACTTGCACCCTGATGTTTGTGCTTTCCACATATAAATCATGTAGGTCTTTTAATCCAGCTGCTCGTATCATGAATTCGGGTGTCACTACCGTAAAAACGATGCCGTAAATACTACGCTTCAAGTTTGGATTGAAAGATTAGCCATCAATGCTACAAGAAGCTGCTCACGTAATCTCAACGGAGTTGGTGTGGCCCGTTGTGATCAGAAACATCGCTGGCTTTCGCTCACCCACTGGTGCATGAGGGTGCATCGAATGTACCTGTTCTTCATTCTCAAATTAGCCTGAGTGGCGTGGAAGCCCTTCGAGATTTTTTACGGCGATTGGCAGAAGGCAGGAAGGATGGCGCAATCCCCTTGATACGTTGCAGGAAGAATGAACAGTGATTAAAAAGCAGATCGTACTCTGCTCAGGCGGCTACGATGTCCACCTCCAATCATTAGTGCATCCAATCGTACTGCTCGTCAAACGTTCTATTCGTCCAATCAGCTCAGGTGTAGTTACCGTGAAAAATGATGCCGTCAACCTGCAGTTCGGATAGAGCGAGATCGACTACCCCGCACGTTTTGAAGCGGGTAGCGCTACATGTTAAAGTTAACAGAGCGTTGAAATGAAGATGACTGTTGGTCGAAGCAGCAAAACCAAAAGTCATCTTCACTTTAACGCTCTGTTAAATTTAACAGGTTATGAGCCCAAGTAACGACTCCACGCCCAAGGTGGCACAGTTTGACGGAACAAACTATTCGTTATGGGCGTTCAAGATGAAGATATACCTCATCTCCAAGGGGTTATGGGAAGCGGTTAACGCCACATCTGGCGTCTCCGAGGCGAAGGAGCAGCAGGAGCATGCGACAATCGTGCTCAACTTGAGCGATACTCAGCTCATGCATGTCATTACAACGAGTAGTGCATGCGAAGCATGGGGAGCACTCGCGCGAGTTCATCGGACCCAAGACATGGCAAGTCGGCTGTGGCTAAAGGAGAAGTTTGCGACATTCAAGTTTACGGCATCGGACATGAGCGCCCACGTTATGGAGCTGGAGCGGCTCGTGCTGGAAATGAATGGAGCTTCGTGTGGACCAAGTGAAGAAGATACGTGTGCAACGTTGCTGCGAAGTCTCCCGGCGCAATACGAGGGACTGGTGCAGGCTTTTCGCATGAGCGTCACACAATTCAGCTTCAAAGATCTGGTGAGCAAGCTGATTGCCGAGGAAGTGCGCAAGAAGGATTCGACGCGCATTGAAGACGAGACAGCGCTACATGTCGGCAAACGACAGGAAAAGAAAAGCTTTAACAAAAGGAGCGGTGGTCCGCGGAAGACGGGGTCAAGTGTTCAGTGCTTTAGCTGTGGTAAGCGCGGACACTACGCGCGAGACTGCAGGAAAAAGAAAGCTGATAATGGCGAGAGAAAAGAAGATCACTCGAATGTGGCGTTCACTGTCACTCAAGGAAATACGAGCGACTGCTGTATCATGGACAGCGGCGCAACGGCGCACATGTGCAAGGACAAAGACGCGTTTATCGACTATACGGCATCACCGACGGCACGTAATGTGAAAAGCGCGAAAAACAGTGCAAGCTTAAAGGTGCTTGGACAAGGCACGGTGGTCTTGCGTGTTTGGAATGGCACTTTGTGGATAAATGCCCGGCTGGAAAATACACTACACGTGCAAGATCTCAACAAGAACCTGTTCTCACTGACAGCAGCTACTGCACGCGGGATGACGGTTGAAATCACCAGCGACGGGTGCAATGTTTTGAAGAGCGGGCGAATCGTCGCGACAGGAAAGCGATGTGGTATGCTTATCAATCTGAATGTCGAAGAAAGTCCACAATGCCGTATTGTGGAGGATGAAGCTGAACTGTGGCACCGCCGACTTGGACACGTGTCATACTCAACTGTGAACAAGCTGATTCAAGACGGCTGCATTAAAGGAAAATGCTTGGACTCGAATGTCGTCTGTGACATATGTGCGACAGCCAAGCAAGTACGCAAGACTTTCCACAGCACTAAGGCTGATGCAGATGCAAGGGAGAGCCATCGTATGGACTCAATCATATGCTCGGATGTTTTAGGGCCGACAACACCAGCATCAAGATCGAACTATCGATACGTTGCGACGTTCATGATGATGAACAGCCGCTTTGCGATGGTATTCCCGCTACGAAAAATGAGTGAAGTCACGAAAGCATTTAAAAGGTACTGTTACGATATCAAAATCGAATGCGGTTTGGACGTGAAGGTACTACGCAGTGATAACGGCGGTGAGTACTATAATGACGAGATGACTCGATTCTGCCATCAAGGGATGATAAAGCAAGAGTTCACAGTGCCGTATAATCCGGAGCAGAATGGCATGGCGGAGCGGCTTAATCGCACACTAGTCAAGATGACGCGCTGTATGCTGAGCGAATCCAAGATGGATAAAACATTCTGGTGTGAGGCGATGCTGACCGCTGAGGGTATTCTCAACGTTCTTCCACAAGCTTCAAGTCCGAACCTAAGCCCGTTCGAGATGGTGTTCAAGCGCAAACCTCGTATGGATATAATGCGCGTATTTGGAAGTCTTTGCTACGCGCATATTCCCAAATAAAATCGGAACAAGTTGGACCCCTCCGGTGTGCGGTGTATGCTGCTCGGATACGCCAAACAACACAAAGCGTATCGACTTCTAAATACAGCGACTGGAAAAGTGTTCGTTTCCCGAGGTGTGACTTTGGTGGAGACTGCCGTGGAACAGACACGCTACGAAGATACGCCTAGTGTAACTGACGTCGCTGGCGATGGCGACAATATGCAGGATCCAAGGGACCACGCAATAAGCGATGAGGGAACCTGCACGCCGGTACCAGGAAGTCCAATTATAACACCAAATAGTACAGTACCGATAGACAGACCAACCGGAGCAGTAACCACACGACAATCAAGCACACCAGGACGAGACGGCGAACAAGAGTGGAATGTGAGATAGCACGCAAGAAGCAAGCAATCAAGCGCTACGAGCAAGAGTTTCCTAATCTACGGCGAGGAACCTTCAACCTTGACGACTACGACGCTAGCTACGCGACGCAGTACTGTTTAAAAGCTGAAGAGGATGGTGAAAGCGCATCGACATACTCTAAAGTGTTGGAAATTAAGTACAAGGACGACTGGATACGTGCAATGAAAAGTGAGATTCAAGCTTTGGCACAGCACAACACATGGACGCTTCAAGATTTACCCTCCGACAAAAGATCAATAGGGTGCAAGTGGGTATTTCGCATAAAGCGCAAACCTAACGGAGAAATCGTGAAGTTCAAGGCACGACTCGTAGCGAAGGGATTCTCCCAGCATCCTGGTGTGGACTATTTTTGAGACGTTTGCTCCAGTAGCACAAAAAGAGTCAATCAACGTTGCTATAGCACTTGCGGCGGAGCAAGATTTGATAATGGAGAACGTTGACGTTGATACCGCTTTCCTCTACGGCGAAGTCAAGGAAGAGATCTACATGGATCAGCCGGATGGATGTGTTGAAAAGCAATACCTTGACAAGAAGTGTCTGCTAAACAAAGCTTTGTACGGACCAAAGCAAGCGGCAAGAGAATGGAATCATCGTCTTAACTCACACCTTGAAAGCCAAGGGTTCACGCGTACGTCTGCCGATCTCTGTGTCTATGTGCGACGATCGGATACTCAATTTAGTCTGGTGATCATTCACGTTGACGACTTGATGCTCTTCGCTCGGACGCAAGAACACATCGATGACATCAAGCGTGCACTCAAGACCGAGTTCAGTATTAAAGAGCTCGGCGAACTGAAGTACTGTCTTGGCATCAAATTGACGCGTGATCGCAAGAGCAAATCTATTCGAATGAATCAGCGTGCTTACATCAAGCGTTTGACTGAGAAATTCGGCGTCGACCAATGCAAGGACGTGCACACACCGTCAAACGAAAGTGAAAAGCTGACCAAGCTGGGGGACGATGATGAATTCGTGCCGAAGTGGCCTTACCGTGAGCTAGTTGGTGCACTTATGTACGTTGCAACGTGCACTAGACCAGACATCATGTTCGCGGTAGGAGAAGTGGCCAAATACTGCGAAAGGCATGGAAAAAGCCACTGGATCGCGGCCAAGCGTGTGCTAAAATACCTGAAGACAACTGCAGATTACAGCATTGTATTTAGCGGTAAAGATAAGGGAGAGTTGCTCGGTTTTGCTGATGCGTCATGGGCAAGTGACCTGGATTCTCGCCGCTCGACGACAGGCTACGTTTTCTTTCTGCACGGCAATGTGGTGTCGTGGAAGTCGAAGAGACAACCGACAGTGGCGACGTCTAGCACCGAGGCTGAGTACATAGCATCGTACGCTGCAGCGCAAGAGGCGGTGTGGCTACGACTATTACTGTCCGACATTGGCGTAGAACTTGGAGCGGCTACGACCATCTATGAAGACAATCAAGGCTGTACTGCGCTGGCGAAGAATCCAGTCTACCATGCAAGAACAAAACTTATCGACATCAAGTATCACTTTCTTCGCGACAAGGTTGAGGAAGGCGTCATTGAGCTTGAGTACATGCCAACAGAAGCGATGATTGCAGACGGCTTGACGAAGGCTCTCGGGCGTACCAAGCATGCAGTTTTTCTGCAAGGTCTACATCTGGAAGTGTAGGTGATTCCAGGCATACATGTGCGCATCAAGGGTGAGTGTTAAAATTAGGTGATGCGACATGTGTGAGATGGACATTAGGATGGATCAGCGTGTCCATGGATCAGAGGTTAGTATCAGTAGTACTACACGTAGACTAAGCTTGCTGTAGCTCAAGTGGTTATGTGTGGCAGCCATAACCCAGAGGTCACTAATTCGATACCCGGCGGCAAAAATAGACCTTCGGGTCCTGGTGTTTGGAGTTCACCAGCACTGTCCTGCCAGACAGTGACGTCCCCCATTTTGTGTCCATTTTGTGTGTCAACGGAAAGGTTTGTGCCACACCAGAGATCCCGTTATAGGAACGGAACATGGGAACGGAACATGGGAAAGGAACATGGGAAAGGAACATGGGAAAGGATTTGCTGCATTGATGGGACGGTAGCATGAAGAATGAATCGGAAGGATGAGTAGCAACGATAGGAACGAGTTGGCACTCAAACATAATTCACTTTTATTTTGCTGCTTCGACCAACAGTCATCTTCACTTCAACGCTCTGTTAACTTTAACACTACACAACATGAGACAGATATTCGGTACGAGCGAATGGGTGGATGGATGACAAGTGTAGAAACATTGCAACAAACTCTCGAACACCGCCGCCAAGATGAATAGCATGGACACCGAAATTGAGAAAGACGTGGCGATCTGCTTGATCCGTGTGATCCAAAGATGTCCGATAGCTTTATTCTGAACCTGGCTGAGTATCACGGGACGGCGGGTGCATTAAATTGAATGGTGCTGGTGAATGCCCATCCAGAGCAACGAAGAAAGAAGACGGCTACGGTCAAGGCCGGTAAATAGATACTTCAGTAATGAGCGCGAATCTCGATACTCCACAGATAGCGGTAAATCGGAGCACACATCGTGGGGAACTAGCTATACTAGCATAAGCGTACGTACTACTATGGAAGAGATCCACGGTGCTCCTGCAGCTTGAGAGCATTGATCAACGCCCACTGAAACATTGCGTTGAAGACAACGAATGCAATGAGAGAATCTTTGTCTCGTGGTCATTGGTGGATGACACATGGTGTGTGACTTTGTTGAGGAAGCTTGAAGAGGACGAAGGAAGTCTTCACAGGAAGTGTAGGCGACTCGAGTAGGAGAGGGTAGAGTCAAAAGTGTTGATGCATCGGATTTTATTCTACTTGCACCCTGATGTATGTGCTTTCCACATATAAATCATGTAGGTCTTTCAATCAACCTGCTCGTATCATGAACTCGGGTGTCATTGCCGTAAAATCGATGCCGTAAATACTACGCTTCAAGTTTGGATTGAAGAGTAGCCATCAATGCTACAAGAAGCTGATCACGTAATCTCAACGGAGTTGGTGTGGCCCGTTGTGATCAGAAACATCGCTGGTTTTGCTCACCCACTGGCGCATGAGGGTGCATCGAATGTACCTGTTCTTCATTCTCAAATTAGCCTGAGTGGCGTGGAAGCCCTTCGAGAATTTTTACGGCGATTGGCAGAAGGCAGGAAGGATGGCGCAATCCCCTTGATACGTTGAAGGAAGAATGAACAGTGATTAAAAAGCATATCGTACTCTGCTCAGGCGGCTACGATGTCCACCTCCAATCATTCGTGCATCCAATCGTACTGCTCCTCAAACGTTCTATTCGTCCAATCAGCTCAGGTGTAGTTACCGTGAAAAACGATGCCGTCAACTTGCAGTTCGGATAGAGCTAGATCGACTACCCCGCACGGTTTGAAGCGGGTATCTCTACATAACATAAGACAGATATTCGGTACGAGCGAATGGGTGGATGGATGACAAGTGTAGAAACATTGCAACAAACTCTCGAACACCGCCGCCAAGATGAATAGCATGGACACTGAAACGGAGAAAGACGTGGCGATCTGCTTGATCCGTGTGATCCGAAGATGTCAGATAGCTTTATTCTGAACCTGGCTGAGTATCACGGGACGGCGGGTGCATTACATTGAAAGGTGTTGATGAATGCTCATCCAGAGCAACGAAGAAAGAAGACGGCTACGGTCAAGGCCGGTAAATAGATACTTCAGAAATTAGCGCGAATCTCGATACTCCACAGATAGCGGTAAATCGGAGCACACATCGTGGGGAACTAGCTATACTAGCATAAGCGTACGTACTACTATGGAAGAGATCCACGGTGCTCCTGCAGCTTGCGAGCATTGATCAATGCCCACTGAAACATTGCGATGAAGACAACGAATGCAATGAGAGAATCTTTGTCTCGTGGTCATTGGTGAATGACTCATGGTGTGTGACTTTGTTGAGGAAGCTTGAAGAGGACGAAGGAAGTCTTCACAGGAAGTGTAGGCGACTCGAGTAGGAGAGGGTAGAGTCAAAAGTGTTGATGCATCGGAGTTTATTCTACTTGCACCCTGATGTATGTGCTTTCCACATATAAATCATGTAGTTCTTTCAATCCAGCTGCTCGCATCATGAACTCGGGTGTCATTGCCGTAAAATCGATGCCGTAAATACTACGCTTCAAGTTTGGATTGAAGAGTAGCCATCAATGCTACAAGAAGCTGCTCACGTAATCTCAACGGAGTTGGTGTGGCCCGTTGTGATCAGAAACATCGCTGGTTTTGCTCACCCACTGGCGCATGAGGGTGCATCGAATGTACCTGTTCTTCATTCTCAAATTAGCCTGAGTGGCGTGGATGCCCTTCGAGATTTTTTACGGCGATTGGCAGAAGGCAGGAAGGATGGCGCAATCCCCTTGATACGTTGAAGGAAGAATGAACAGTGATTAAAAAAGCATATCGTACTCTGCTCAGGCGGCTACGATGTCCACCTCCAATCATTAGTGCATCCAATCGTACTGCTCGTCAAACGTTCTATTCGTCCAATCAGCTCAGGTGTAGTTACCGTGAAAAACGATGCCGTCAACTTGCAGTTCGGATAGAGCTAGATCGACTACCCCGCACGGTTTGAAGCGGGTATCTCTACATAACATGAGACAGATATTCGGTATGAGCGAATGGGTGGATGGATGACAAGTGTAGAAACATTGCAACAAACGCTCGAACACCGCCGCCAAGATGAATAGCATGGACACCGAAATGGAGAAAGACGTGGCGATCTGCTTGATTCGTGTGATCTGAAGATGTCAGATAGCTTTATTCTGAACCTGGCTGAGTATCACGGGACGGCGGGTGCATTACATTGAAAGGTGTCGATGAATGCCCATCCAGAGCAACGAAGAAAGAAGACGGCTACGTTCAAGGCCGGTAAATAGATACTTCAGTACGGGGGGCAGTTGTGTCAAAGTCACTACTCAAATTTTGTACGAGGATCGGTGGCCATACCTTTAAAGCGCCGCTTACTGGTAGAAAAGGAGGTCATGAGACTCGGCGATACAATACGGAGGTGGAAGATGATCTTAACGGGATCGGCGAACCGATCCAACTGTCGTTAGACTAATGGGTATGGTTTGACCTGGGACGGAGCGATCTGGAACGATTTACATGGAACAATCTGGGACAAGGATCTGGGACCCGGATATGGGATATGACTCTGCAACGAAGGTGTAACATCTTGCAGAATGTTGTGGGGCGATCTGGAACCAGACATCGGAATGAAGTCATACAGCTCATTGGAATGCCGGTCAAGAAGAAGTATACGTACATTGAAGCAGGCTAAGATCAGATCGCAGATCGACATGTTGTGGCAATGGTTTGTTGGAGAATTGACACATCTGGGACAAGGTGACTCCCCAAAGTGCATCTGGGACCAGGTGGTACGGGTCGGTGAATCGGCAAAGAAGGTGCAACACCATACGGATCGCTGATACTCTTTACCGATCCTAAATTGGGAGTACTGATTTTGGTTAATTATACACCGATCTGGAAGTTTTTGCATACTCAGGGGAGTCAAGGAAACCGATGTCGAGACGTATGAATGAAGTTGTCGATTGGATAACACTGGAGGATGATATTGGAGCACGTATGAGGAGATGAAAAGGTGTTAATTGCCGATTTAGACCGGATCGACCTCCAACATCTCGATATTGGATGACAGATCGGTCATGTTCCACACTGATCATGAATACATGGTTGATGAAGATACTGGATCATGTGGAATATACTTGATAGAGGTCACTAAGTGATGTCAAGAAGTTTCATGCCGAAAAAGCCAGTGGAAGCTGTCCGAATTGACGTCGCAAAGTGAATTTGGACACATTCGGCATTTTGGGTCATATATTGGGTACTTGGGTGCCAAGAATGGGTATTTGGTACCATATAGGAGATTTTGGTCCATTTGGTGCTCTAGGTACGATATCGGGGATATTGGCACTATCATTGGAGTACAGGGCACGAAATTTCGACACGTGACAAGGGGGCGAACCAGATTCAAGGCGATATCGGTTTAAAGAGTGACCTATAGTTAAGAATAGGCTTAAGGGTAGGTTGGATAGTCATTTGGTTGGTTAACAAAGAGACTTGAACTCTACTTCTTCTGCTCACGACGCACGTTATCCTCCCCTCTTCTCCAGGCAAGATTGATTTGGCTTCCCCGGCGGGTTAAGGCACGCGTGTTACAGGGACACAGAAGACCGATCTTGGATTGTTGGCCAAGATCGAGAAGAGCGATCTCGGGAAGTTTGGCCCGGATCGATCAAGTGCTCACACTCAACTCAACTGCTAGGGTAGCAGCACACAACGGAAAAGGAAAGGGATTTTGGACACAAGATCGCGAGACGGCTCAAGTGGTCAGAAGATCTGGACAAGGCGTTCAAGACAAGACCGAGCGGGATCGAAACGATCCCCTGGACAGATCGGCACGTTTCATTTTGGCGAAACAAGACACCGATCTACCCAAATTGCGCACTTCCGGCAAGATCGGCCGATCCCAAGACCAGATCGGACCGATCCCAAGGCAAGATCGACGCAGGACTTTTATTTGCTGAGTGAAGATTTCCGCACAGCAAAGACCCCGATCTTGATGACAAATCAAGATCGGTGCAATCCAAGATCGGGATCGCAGAACCCCCGTTCGTGGTGTGAAGATTTCCGCACCGGAAGCGAACCCTCAACCCAACCTCTCAGCGAGATCGACATCTCCCAAGGCCGTTACGAAGAGATCAAGCCAACCCAACCGACGGGTACACAAGGTGAGCACAAGGTCATACGACAAGGCACGGATCGGAGTACCCCCTCCGTGAGTCGGCAAGTCTGGGCAAGTGGAAGATCGACGCTCATACAAGCAATTTTGTGAGATCGGCTTCAACACAATGGTGCGCGTGCCCGGATCTTCTGAGGCCTCTGGATTTCACCGTGAGTCCACTGGCGAAGATGTCAAGATCAAGCAAGAACCTGGGATTGAAGTGTCAGCGACAGATGGATCGACGCGGACACGCAGAAGCACAAGATCCTCAGATCATCAGAGTTTTGAGAGGGGCTCTGATGAAGTGAAAATGAAAGAGGAAGATCGAGAGATCGATCTGGAAGATAAACCTCAATTCCTTCCTAGGGTCCCTTCGGGGGCCACCGCAGATCGCTCTGCAAAGAGCGATCTGCTGGATGAAAATCCAATGGTGAAAACCAAATCGGCGAAAGCCAAACCCTATATCTTAGTCGATAGATCGCCCGACCTCAATCCGAAGAGCACAATCGCAAGATCGACCACATCAGAACGATCCGCGACGAGATCGATGAAATTAGATTTCAAAGATCGCCAGATCGGCCGAACCGTGCAATCAAAGATCGGAGCCAAAAAGGAATACGATAAAACACCAGATAAGATCGCGATGCCAAAGACGGAATATAACCCAATAAAGATCGCGTCCAGGGAGAAGGAGACGACGGGTGAAGCGCGGGAGCGTGCAAAATGGCAGTACTATTATGGCCAGTTGAAGACGCTGCTCAAGACGGACCCAGTGTTCAAGATATTAAGGCCCAAGGTGATTGGTCCTCTGGATAAGCCGACATCGGTCCCACTAAACGGGACCAACTAAGTCGACGAGATCAATTTGATTTTGCAGATGTTGGACGACATGGGTATCTGCCCTGACGCTTTTGATGGAGATGAAATGCTGAGTTGCAGCTTGGAACAGTTGAAGGACGCGGCGAATGAGTTTGTAGAGATCATGATAATGCTGGTGGGCAAATCGAATACTCCTGAAGACAAGATCGGAACGCCCTCGGGCTCGCTCCGTAAACACCCCGCGGGATCGCCCCGCTACGCCTCGGATGACTCCGAGAGCGAGTCAGATGGATCCATCAGCATTTGTCAGATGTCTCTATGACCATCGGGCGGAAGGTTTTTAAAGGACAAGATCGGAAAAGCCAAGATAGACGCCTATAAGGGACAAGCCAAGATCAACATGCCGCAGAGATCGGCCAGTACCCGCACTGGTCTGGAGGATCAAGAAGAGGGCGATCTAAGTCGGTACTTCAATTCAGCCATTCAGAAGTACGAGGCGGATCAAAGTACAGCTCAGCGAATGAATCGACAGCCAAACCGCTACCCAGATCGACGTACTTTAATCAAACCTTCACACGAAAGCCTTGACATGCCGGATGTGGAGATGGAGTCGGTGGGGTCGAATATTTACCAACATATCCGTGAGGGGGCGTAATACGACCCGGATGATCTATGGATGCCCGAATCACGGTGCCCTCATGTAGCCGCGACCGGTGCGACTACCGGAGGGGGAAGCATCACGCAGAGGATCAGAATCTCAGCGATTTCTGAGCTAAAAGAATTCTCAGGGAATGATCGGGAAGAAGACAAAGCACGGACCTGGATTGGCAAATAAAATCAGCGTTTATCCGGGACCAAGCACCGGACGAGGAGAGATGTCTGGTCTTCGGTGATCTCATGGTGGGCCCAGCCCGCTACTGGTACCGACAGCTGAGTAGATCGACGAGATTCAATTGGAAAGAATTGATGAACAGTTTTCTTGAGGAGTATGCAGGACACGGGATGTCCGCGAGCAGGCAGTACTACCACGCAAAGAAACGATCGGAGGAAGATCCTTTACAGTACCTGTATCGGCTTAATGTAATGGGAATGCAGGCGATGATACCGGTGATGACTGGATTGCCAGCTGCGCGCAAGGAACATGTCAATCATTTCATTGACACCTTGGACGACCCCGATCTGTCTAATCAATTGCTACTGCTGAATGTAGAAGACGCGGGAGCCATGCAAAAGACACTGCACGGATATCAACAAGGGAGATCACGTCAAGGGAAAGTGATGATGGGATCGTCCAAGTTCAGGCAGAAGTGAACTCAGGGTCCAGCGCTGTCTAAGCCTGCACGAGCGGTAAGGATTGTCCGTACCGAGCACGTCTGCAGCGAGTCAGGATCAAACACCTGCGGATCGGATTTGGAAGATCGATTGAGAGCGATCCATGTGGCTGCTACTGCGGATCGCCGTTCATCCCCCAATGACGTTGCAGCAAACGCGAGATCTGTCGACCCGAACACTCGTCAAGACTATCAAGATCGCAATATGCCATTGAAGCCGTGTACTCATTGCGGATCGACCAAGCATAGAGATCTCGGTTGCTGGAAGCGGCTCACTTGCCAGAAGTGTGGGCGTAAAGGACACCCCTCTGACAATTGTTTTTTCGTGTGTCGTGCTTGCGGTGAGATGCACAACCCGGGGAAGTGTCCCATGGAGGAGTTCTACAACTTGATCCGTCAGCGGTACGTCCCGAATAAGCATGCGGGGATGCTACCAGACAAGGCCGAGAAGATATAAAACTAGGACGCTCGCCAGGTTTGAATCTGGTTCGAGCCGAGCGTTCTGGGCTCTGCATTATTGCATACGCGGAAAAAAAGCGGACAGATTGCGAGAGTAAGCAGGATATTGACGTGGAAACAAATGTATCTCGTTCGAAGTTTAAACGTATCGCTTCCGTGTCCCATCTGAAGCGGATCGATGAGTACTCACGATCTGAACCAGCTATGGAGATCGAGCTCGCTTATGGTGAATCTCGCGGATACTGGAAACAATATTTACCTGGGATGTGGTTCAAACAAGCGAAAGCCGTTGGCAAGATCAACAACATAAAAGCTACTCTATTGTTTGATTCTGGTGCTGAAGTGTCGATCATTGACACCACCTTCGCTCGTGAGGTCGGTTGCAATATTGACGAAAGTCAACGACAAGAATGTATCGGGATTGGAGAAACTCCGTACATGACGGTAGGACGTACCAAGATCAAGGTGACCCTCGCGGGATCGCTATTATACAATTTTTAATGCATTGGTAGGCGATCTGGCAGGGCAAGAAGCGATTCTGGGTATGGACTTTATGGTGCCTGCCGGAGTGCGGCTCGATTTAGCTGATGGCGCGCTATGTCTACCAGAAGAAATCCGCATTCATCTCGCAGGACGTAGCCCCGCGTACGGATCGAAGGTACAGTATGTAACGGCGAAGTATCAACACGTGGTGATCCCGGTCGGAGAGTCAAGGGAAGTGAAGATCGGGATCGGAGGGGCTAAGATGAAGTTGTGGGTCGCTAGAGGACTAGATTGGGTCCCCACTGTGATCTCGGGGTGGGGTAAGACGAAATACCTGCAGATGACCAACATTGGCGACCGTGAGATCATACTGCCCACCCACACTATATTAGGCATGTGGGTCGAAGGCGATATGGTACCGCGAACTCAAGGTTTGGTGACATTCGGGTCAGGGAAGTACAAGGAATGGCAAACTCTGGCATGTGAGGCTACGACGGATCGAGTGAACGAACTCCCGAAAGAACAGATCGGACCATTGGTAGACCGTCCTACGTATGCCGCTCCCAAACGCATCTTGAAACGTCCGTCTGATGCGTTACAGAACCTGTCTCCGGCGATCTCCACGGTAACGCCGCAAGCTAACGATGACGATTCGCAAAAGGCAGATGCTGTAGTTGCGTGGGAAGTAACGGTCAGGGGAGCCGAACTATCGCGGATGGAGAACGGTCATGAGATCCGTACCCAACATGCAACGAAGAGGTACCGCGACACCGGTCAAGAAGGGCTACGTGACAGATCGTCTCTACCGAAGGCTGAGCCGACTGACCGACTGTTGAAATTGGGCCAGCCGGAAGAGACGAAGGAGCCTAAAGAAGAAATAATGCTAAATACTGAAGACTTTGAGATTGCAGAAATACCAGTTTATCACCACGAGAGCGGAGATTTGTTTGCGGAAAATATCGAGCAGCAAATGGCCGTGCTACCAGAGATGTCGGCGACTACGGAAGAAGTTACGATTGAGGACATTCAGATCGGTGATCCCGATGTGCCTCTCACCACAGATCAACAACGGCTCAGATCGCTGATCTGGAAGAGCCGTCACCTCCTCATGGGTAAAGGCAATGCTCTACCGCCAGCAGCACGAGGGGCGATTTGTGATATCGATGTCGGTGGAGCCGCACCAATTGCGCAAAGAGTCCGTCCGGTCGCACCCAAATATCGGGAGAAGCTGTCAGATCTCATCAAAGGACTATTAGCAGCCAAATTTGTTCAGCCATCCACGTCGCCTTGGGCGTCTTCGATAGTGGTGATTATCAAGAAGAATGAAGTGGATGTTGGCCTTTTTATTGATAATCGAAGAGTGAACCAGCTGACGTGCCTGATGGTTTACCCCATGCCGTTGATCAGCGATCTGTTGGAAGATCTGGATAAAGCTCTAAGGTACTGCTCGCTAGACATGGCTAGTGGATTTTGGGTCGTCAAAATGACTAAACGAGCAATACTGGTCTCAGCGTTTGTCACACCGTTTGGCTTGTTCGAGTGGCTGCGAATGCCTTTTTGGGCTTAAGAAAGCACCTCAGATTTACCGACGTCTGGTTGACAAAGCGCTGTATGGATATCTAAAAATCGGACAGAGATCAGCTTCTGATGGCCCGATCGATGTGTTCAAAGCTGTAGAACTTGAGACAGATTGGCGACCTGTCTATACTGGGACGCCGATCTTACATTGACGATATTCTCATACCAGCCACGTCATGGGGATCTTTGTAAACAAAAGTAGAACGGTTGCTGGAGGCATGTGATAGGTGGAATCTGTCAATCAGCCTCACGAAGAGCTTTTGGGGGTGCCGTAAGGTCGATTATTTGGGACATCGAGTGTCGATGGATGGTCTGGAGGCTCAGCCCAAGAACCTAGAGTCGTTGGGCCCCATCCCGTTTCCTAGCACGCTACGAGCTATGCAATCCTTTCTCGGGAGCTTGAACTACTACCGTCGCTTCATTGAGGATTTCGCGGTGTATTCCGCGGTGTTGTATGAGTTAAGAGAATCGGATTTCTTCGAGATCGGCCGATCTCAGCTTGCAGCAGGAGACGAATGCTCCAACGAGGGTCGATGGACGGAAGCCAAGGTTGCTTTCACTATGCTAAAAGCTAAGATAGCTACATCTCCCATGCTCAAGCATTTCGACCCAGATCGGTCCCCCGTAATCGTGGTCTACGCTAGCAAGTGGGCTGTCTCAGCGGCCCTGATACAGGAGTACGATGGCGTGTACCATCCGGTGACGTTTACTAGCCGCACTTTAAAGCCTAATGAGCTTAACTACGGAATGGTAGAAAAAGAAGTGCTGGCGCTACTTCGTGTGTTGGATGCATGCTATACTACGCTTGCCTCGCGGGAGATCACTGTACTGACCCGACATTCTACGTTAGCCTGGTTGATGCAGTCTCGAGGGCTCAACGGGAGATCAGGACGGTGGGCTGCTTTGTTGTCAAATTGGACTATGGAGGTGAAGAAATGTGAAAGAGGAGAGGAAGAAATACTGGGCATGTCAGCAGCGAGTATCACTCCGAGAGGAGAGGTGGAAGAGATGCTGATTGCGATCTCCCCACGAAAAGACTGTCGACTCAAAATATCGATGCCTCCTCCAACGGTGGAAACAGATGAGGAGTTGCTGGTAGCCAGCACTTTCGATTTTCGATGGATCGGCTAGGGTAAAAAAGAAAGGAGGGTCGTTCAGTGCCGTGATATGGAAGTTACCCGAATGGACGATCGTGGCGGCCGAATCGAGATATGTTCACGATCTGACTGTGAACGAAGCTGAGTATAATGGCTTGCTACTGTGCTTTGAGTTACTCGCCGGTCTGGATAGGGGGCGAGTAATACTGTGTGGAGATTCCAGTCTGGTGATTCGACAGATGCGCGGTGAGATCGACTGCAAGGCACCGGGCCTTCAGCTTCTGAGACACAAAGCGTTAGAGAAATTGCGATCTTCGCCTATTCACGAATTTCTGCATATGAAGCGAGGGTGGAACCAGAGCGCAGATCGACTAGCCAGCACAGCATTGCAGAATGAAAAGGGAAGAACCGTTGTAGCTGAAGAGGATCTGCAAGATCTGATGACTCTGAACCGTCTCGATGAATTGTTGAAGCCCAAGCAAGATGGTCAGCTGGCTCGGATAACTGCGATCACGAGATCAGCCGGGAGGATACGTCATGAACCTGAAGTGATACAGGAGAAAATTGTACAGAGGATCAGGATTTAACGAATTGTCCAAGCTCAAGATGAAGAGCGTTAGATTGTCAATCTCAAGAAATATCTACGTGGCGATGTATCAAACTTGGATGCGGGAGAAGTGAAGATGTGCGCCAAACTGGCGCCGGAATACGAGATCGTTGAGAATGATCTGCTATTTTGCTGACCCATGGCGAAAAGAGAGTCAGAAGATCGCGATGGTTTGATGCGGTTGGTGATCCCTGAGACTTTGCAGCAGGATTTTTTGCATCACTATCACACGAGTCTGGAAGGAGGCCATCAGGGTATTGGTCGAACCTATCAGAGGATCAGATCGCGATTTCATTGGAGAGGACTGTATCGGAGCGTTCAACGATATGTGGGCGAATGTACCGACTGTGAGACCGGGAAAGGAAACCCGATGGTTCATGGAAAATCCCCGGGCAATCTGCACGCAACCTATCCATTCCAGATCATCGCCATGGATTATATACCGTCGTTGCCCAAGTCCATCAAGGGGATTACCGAACTGCTCATTTGGGTCGACCTTTTCTCGGGATATGTGATTGCAAAGGCTAGCTCATCACGGACGGCACAAACTATAGCAGAGAATTACGAAGAATGTGTGTCTCGACGCTTCGGAGCTAGCGAGGCTATCAGGCACGATCGAGAATCGAGATTTATGTCCGACTTCTTTCGAGCCTTCAGTCGGATCGTAGGACAAAAACAGCGTGCTACTATGGCTTACAGGCCACAAGCAAATGGAACAGCCGAACGAATGGTGCAAACCCTGACACATTCGCTCAAGATGTACGTAGCTGAAGTTGACCAGCGAGACTGGGATGAGTATGCTGAGCGGCTCACATTTGCCATTAACACTGCACAAGATCGGATCCGGGGGGATACCCTGTTTTATCTGATTCATGGGTGGGACCTGCGATCGACGTTGGAAGCTACGATATCAGTGGGGAACACGGGAACACGGGAACACTGGATCGCGATCCATAGAGGTGGAGATACATAATCCAAAGACAGTACTAGCGAGCCCGATATGCAGTGAACGATCACTTACGAGCCGCGATTCAAGAAAGATCGAATCAACACAATGAAGACCTGGAGCCGCACGAGACCGAAGTGGGCAGCAAGTTTGGCTATACCTGGACCGAGTTAAAGAGGGATGTGCGAAGTAGCTAGCGCATATGTGGCATGGCCCATTCCGAGTGGTGGGTATATGTGGAGATCATGCTGTAAAATTGGAGATCGCTGGGACCCCTTATCGGCTTTTTCCGATTGTACGTCTATCGAAGTTAAAAAAGGTAAAGACGTTCCCTGAACGGCCGAAGGATCTGCTTATGAGGGATGAAGCAGATCGCTTGGATTTCGATGAAGCTCTGCTACCAGAATACAGTTAAGAGAGCGATCTTGAGGAGGGAGAATATGAAGTAGAGATGAGGAATCTGCGATCTGGGGTGACCCTAATAGGCGTTACGGAACTGGTTGCGCCAAGGATCCTCTTGGTCTGCTATGTCCAACCCCTCTGGCAAGTCGATCTAAGACCGTTGGAGTTTGCCCCCCGTGATTGGACGAGTCGTGCAACAGATCGCGATCCGGAGACAGAAGCACAATGCAGCCTTCTGAAGAGATCGGCGATGTGGGTAAATGCGTCGGAGAGGCCATGAGATAAACTTAAGTGCTTGGATCGAAGCTGATGAGTGACTGAACTGAGGGCTCATGTACTGAAAGACTTCAGTGCATGAGGCGGTTGTGGCAAAGTCACCTATCACATTTTGGGACGTGGATCGGTGACCACCCAAATCAGGTGCCACTTACTGGTGGAAACTGACACCCAACGATCTATCGATCGAATAGCAGATGGAAGGTGATCCCACGGATATTAACGAACCAATCCTACTGTCAACAAATTGATGGATGTAGAATGATCTGAGACGAAGCGTAGAAGGGAATGATTTCCAGGAAACAATCTGGGACAAGTCGCAGGCATAGACGATTTCCATGGTGCGATCTTGGACAAAGGAAGTGGTTAAGTCAAACGATCCGCTTGAAGGACAAAGCTGCAACATCTTGCAGATCGATGATACTCTCTACCGGTCCCACAACGGAAGTACTGATTTTGGTTGAGTACAGTTCGATCTGGAAGTGTGAACACTTACGGGAGTCCAGATTGTTATTACAAGGCGCGTGGATGGTCTCGCTGATCAGATAAACCTTGAGGGGTGGCATTGGAGCACACACGATGAACGGGAAAATGTCTACTGTTTCATTATTCTGTGTAGATCCTCAATTATCTCGAATTGGGCAGCAGATCGGTCATGTTCCCCATTGATCATGGATGTATCGCTAATGGAGCTATTGTATTATTATGAATATACTGGTTGAAGGTACATGAACGATGTCCTAAAAGTTCAGACCGAAAGAGCCAGTGGAAGCTAGTTGAATTGACGTCGCAAAATGGATTTAGACGCATTTGGTATTTGAGTACTCTCTGGTACCAAAATGGGGATTTGGTACCATATTTGGGATTTGGTCCTCTTTTGGTGTTTAGGTACGATATCGGGGATTTTGGCGCTATTTTTGGAGCACGGGTCACGAAATTTCGACACGTGTTCAAGGGGGCGGTCAAGCTTAAAGGTGATATCGGCTTGGAGAGCTACCTTCGGTTTGGAATAGGCTTAAGGATAAGTTGGTTATTAATTTGGTCGGTGATTAAACAGACTTGAACTCTACTTCTTCTGCTCACGACGCGCGTTCCCCTCCCCTATTCTCTGTGCAAGATTGATTTGGATTCCCCGGCGGGTCAAGGTACGCGTGTTCCAAGGACGTTGGAGATAGATCGTGGATTTTTGGCTAAGATCGAGAAGAGCGATCTAGGGATATCTGGCCCGGATCGATCAAGTACTCACACTCAACTCAACTGACAGGGTAGCAGCAACAACGGAAAAGGAAAGGGATTTTGGACACAAGATCGCGAGACGGCTCAAGTGGTCAGAAGATCTGGACAAAGAGTTCAAGACAAGAACGAGCATGATCGAAACGATCTACCGGACAGATCGGCACGTTTCATTTTGGCGAAACAAGACACCGATCTACCCAAATTGCGCACTTCCAGCAAGATCAGCCGATCCCAAGACCAGATCGGACCGATCCCGAGGCAAGATCGACACAGGACTATTATTTGCTGAGTGAAGGTTTCCGCACAGCGAAGACCCCGATCCCGAACACAAATAGTGATCGGTGTGATCCAAGATCGAGATCGCAACATCTCCAAATAGAGATCGCTGCTACTCAAGATCAGGATCGAAGAACCCCCTTTCGTGGTGTGAAGATTTCCGCACCGGAAGCGAACCCTCAACCCAACCTCTCAGAGAGATCGACATCTCCCAAGGCCGTTACGAAGAGATCAAGCCAGCCCAACCGACGGGTACACAAGGTGAGCACAAGGTCATACAACAAGGCACGGATCGGAGTACCCCCTCCGTGAGTCGGCAAGTCTGGGCAAGTGGAAGATCGACACTCATACAAGCAATTTTGTGAGATCGACTTCACCACATGTCTTTGAGATCAAAAGGGAAACTGAATTGTTATTGCATTCGAACCTTAATAAATTTTTGATCCTAATCTAGACACTAATACCCTAATTAATTACAACTAAGATCTCTCCTATCTGGTGGCTGACGCCAGTCAGCCTTTGTAAAATGATAAAACTCTCTACATCTCCGTCAGTGGGATATCCATCCATGTGTCTAAGACACCTGGTACTAAGTACATAACTTCGTGTAGCCTCTTTAACGCATCATTTTTCACGATAGTTATGCCTGAGATGATTGAAAAAATTGAACATGTAAACAAGCAAAATGGTTGTATGCACCGATGATTGAATGTGGACATCGTAGCTGCGCGGACAGAGGAAGTCATCCTTTTTTTCTTCAATCGCTTCTCATTCTTTTCTAAAAATCTCAATAGGATTGCGCCATACTTCCTTCCTCCAGCCAAACGCCGTAAAACCTTTTAAAGGGTGTTCATGCCATTCAGGCTATTTCGAGAATGAAGCACTGGTATATTCGGTGCACCCTCACGCGCCATCGGGAGACGACATCCGGCGATGTATCTGATCACAACGTGCCACACCAACTGTGTTGAGATTTTGTGAGCAGCTTCTTGTAGTGTTAATGGTTGCGCTTTCAACCCGAACATCAAGCGTAGTATTTTCGGCATCGTTCTTTCGGTAATGGCATCAGATTTTATCAGACGTGTAATAGGGGAAGGGCCCGTTACCGACTTACACTAATTTAAAAGCTGAGGAAGCGCTCTGATGTATGAGGCAAATTTAAATTTGCTTTAGTTTTGTGTTTTTCTTATTCGCAGTATGTGCGAACATGTTCCCTAGCTCCTTAGAACCACTCAAATATAGAACTAATTGTTTTTGGCTATTTTACAGGTCTGGCATCCCAACAATAAACCAATAATAAAAAAACGCGCAGCATCTGCTGTCCGGATACTGCCTACTCTTAATATGTGTATTTTTGAATGACTACTTAACATAATTGGTAGCCCCTTTACAAGACGAGCGACTTGATTGCAAGACTTACATGTTTTTGAGTGGACATCATATACATCAGGGTGCAAGTAGAATAAACTCCGATGAATCAACACTTTTGACTCTACTCTCTCCTACTCGCGTCGCCTACACTTCCTGTGAAGACTTCCTTCGTCCTCTTCAAGCTTCCTCAGCAAAGGCACACACCATGATTCATTCACGAATGTCAACAAGACAAAGATTCTCTCATTGCATTCGTTGTCTTCATCGCAATATTTCAGTGGGCATTGATCAATGCTCTCAAGCTGCACGAGCAGCGTGGATCTCTTCCACGTTAGTACGTACGCTTATGCTGGTACAGCTAGCTCTCCACGGTGTGTACTCCAACTTACCGCTATCTGTGGAGTATCGAGATTCGCGCTCATTACTGAAGTATCTATTTACCGGCCTTGACCTTAGCCGTCTTCTTTCTTCGTTGCTCTGGATGGGCATTCATCAACACCTTTCAATGTAATGCACCCGCCTTCCCGTAATACTCAGCCAGGTTCAGAATAAATCTATGTGACATCTTCGGATCACACGGATCAAGCAGATCGCCACGTATTTCTCCATTTCGGTGTCCATGCAATTCATCTTGGCGGCGGTGTTCGAGAGTTTGTTGCAATGTTTCTACACTTGTCATCCATCCACCCATTCGCTCGTACCGAATATCTGTCTCATGTTATGTAGAGATACCCGCTTCAAACCGTGCGGGGTAGTCGAGCTCGCTCTATCCGAACTGCAAGCTGACGGCATCGTTTTTCACGGTAACTACGCCTGAGCTGATTGGACGAATAGAACGTTTGACGAGCAGTACGATTGGATGCACTAATGATTGGAGGTGGACATCGTAGCCGCGTGAGTAGGGTACGATCTGCTTTTTTAATCACTGTTCATTCTTCCTTCAACGTATCAAGGGCATTGCGCCATCCTTCCTGCCTTCTGCCAATCGCCGTAAAAAATCTCGAAGGGCATCCACGCCACTCAGGCTTATCTGAGAATGAAGAACAGGTACATTCGATGCACCCTCATGCGCCAGTGGGTGAGCAAAAGCCAGCGATGTTTCTGATCACAACGTGCCACACCAACTTCGTTGAGATTACATGAGCAGCTTCTTGTAATATTTGGCTACTCTTTCAATCCAAACTTGAAGCGTAGTATTTACGGCATCGTTTTTACGGTAATGAAACCCGAGGTCCTGATACGAGCAGCTGGATTGAAAGAACTACATGATTTATATGTGGAAAGCACAAACATCAGGGTGCAAGTAGAATAAACTCCGATGAATCAACACTTTTGACTCTACCCTCTCCTACACGAGTCGCCTACACTTCCTGTACAGACTTCCTTCGTCCTCTTCAAGCTTCCTCAACAAAGGCACACACCATGATTCATTCACGAATGTCAACAAGACAAAGATTCTCTCATTGCATTCGTTGTCTTCATCGCAATATTTCAGTGGGCATTGATCAATGCTCTCAAGCTGCACGAGCAGCGTGGATCTCTTCCACGTTAGTACGTACGCTTATGCTGGTACAGCTAGCTCTCCACGGTGTGTACTCCAACTTACCGCTATCTGTGGAGTATCGAGATTCGCGCTCATTACTGAAGTATCTATTTACCGGCCTTGACCTTAGCCGTCTTCTTTCTTCGTTGCTCTGGATGGGCATTCATCAACACCTTTCAATGTAATGCACCCGCCGTCCCGTAATACTCAGCCAGGTTCAGAATAAATCTATCTGACATCTTCGGATCACACGGATCAAGCAGATCGCCACGTATTTCTCCATTTCGGTGTCCATGCAATTCATCTTGGCGGCGGTGTTCGAGAGTTTGTTGCAATGTTTCTACACTTGTCATCCACCCATTCGCTCGTACCGAATATCTGTATCATGGTACATAGAGATACCTGCTTCAAACCGTGCGGGGTAGTCAAGCTCGCTCTATCCGAACTGCAAATTGACGGCATCATTTTTCACGGTAACTACGCCTGAGCTGATTGGACGAATAGAACATTTGACGAGCAGTACGATTGGATGCACTAATGATTGGAGGTGGACATCATAGCCGCGTGAGCAGAGTACGATCTGCTTTTTTAATCACTGTTCATTCTTCCTTCAACGTATCAAAAGGAATGCGTCATCCTTTCTGCCTTCTGACAATCGCCGTAAAAAATCTCGAAGGGCATCCACGCCACTCAGGCTAATTTGAGAATGAAGAACATGTACATTCGATGCACCCTCATGCGCCAGTGGGTGAGCAAAACCAGCGATGTTTCTGATCACAACGGGCCACACCAACTTCGTTGAGATTACATGAGCAGCTTCTTGTAGTATTGATGGCTACTCTTTCAATCCAAACTTGAAGCGTAGTATTTACGGCATCGTTTTTACGGTAATGAAACCCGAGGTCCTGATACGAGCAGCTGGATTGAAAGAACTACATGATTTATATGTGGAAAGCACAAACATCAGGGTGCAAGTAGAATAAACTCCGATGAATCAACACTTTTGACTCTACCTCTCCTACTCGCGTCGCCTACACTTCCTGTGAAGACTTCCTTCGTCCTCTTCAAGCTTCCTCAACAAAGGCACACACCATGTGTCATTCACGAATGTCAACAAGACAAAGATTCTCTCATTGCATTCGTTGTCTTCATCGCAATATTTCAGTGGGCATTGATCAATGCTCTCAAGCTGCACGAGCAGCGTGGATCTCTTCCACGTTAGTACGTACGCTTATGCTGGTACAGCTAGCTCTCCACGGTGTGTACTCCAACTTACCGCTATCTGTGGAGTATCGAGATTCGCGCTCATTACTGAAGTATCTATTTACCGGCCTTGACCTTAGCCGTCTTCTTTCTTCGTTGCTCTGGATGGGCATTCATCAACACCTTTCAATGTAATGCACCCGCCGTCCCGTAATACTCAGCCAGGTTCAGAATAAATCTATGTGACATCTTCCGGATCACACGGATCAAGCAGATCGCCACGTATTTCTCCATTTCGGTGTCCATGCAATTCATCTTGGCGGCGGTGTTCGAGAGTTTGTTGCAATGTTTCTACACTTGTCATCCATCCACCCATTCGCTCGTACCGAATATCTGTCTCATGTTATGTAGAGATACCCGCTTCAAACCGTGCGGGGTAGTCGATCTCGCTCTATCCGAACTGCAAATTGACGGCATCATTTTTCACGGTAACTACGCCTGAGCTGATTGGACGAATAGAACATTTGACGAGCAGTACGATTGGATGCACTAATGATTGGAGGTGGACATCATAGCCGCGTGAGCAGAGTACGATCTGCTTTTTTAATCACTGTTCATTCTTCCTTCAACGTATCAAAAGGGATTGCGTCATCCTTTCTGCCTTCTGACAATCGCCGTAAAAAATCTCGAAGGGCATCCACGCCACTCAGGCTAATTTGAGAATGAAGAACATGTACATTCGATGCACCCTCATGCGCCAGTGGGTGAGCAAAACCAGCGATGTTTCTGATCACAACGGGCCACACCAACTTCGTTGAGATTACATGAGCAGCTTCTTGTAGTATTGATGGCTACTCTTTCAATCCAAACTTGAAGCGTAGTATTTACGGCATCGTTTTTACGGTAATGAAACCCGAGGTCCTGATACGAGCAGCTGGATTGAAAGAACTACATGATTTATATGTGGAAAGCACAAACATCAGGGTGCAAGTAGAATAAACTCCGATGAATCAACACTTTTGACTCTACCTCTCCTACTCGCGTCGCCTACACTTCCTGTGAAGACTTCCTTCGTCCTCTTCAAGCTTCCTCAACAAAGGCACACACCATGTGTCATTCACGAATGTCAACAAGACAAAGATTCTCTCATTGCATTCGTTGTCTTCATCGCAATATTTCAGTGGGCATTGATCAATGCTCTCAAGCTGCACGAGCAGCGTGGATCTCTTCCACGTTAGTACGTACGCTTATGCTGGTACAGCTAGCTCTCCACGGTGTGTACTCCAACTTACCGCTATCTGTGGAGTATCGAGATTCGAGCTCATTACTGAAGTATCTATTTACCGGCCTTGACCTTAGCCGTCTTCTTTCTTCGTTGCTCTGGATGGGCATTCATCAACACCTTTCAATGTAATGCACCCGCCGTCCCGTAATACTCAGCCAGGTTCAGAATAAATCTATGTGACATCTTCGGATCACACGGATCAAGCAGATCGCCACGTATTTCTCCATTTCGGTGTCCATGCAATTCATCTTGGCGGCGGTGTTCGAGAGTTTGTTGCAATGTTTCTACACTTGTCATCCATCCACCCATTCGCTCGTACCGAATATCTGTCTCATGTTATGTAGAGATACCCGCTTCAAACCGTGCGGGGTAGTCGATCTCGCTCTATCCGAACTGCAAATTGACGGCATCATTTTTCACGGTAACTACGCCTGAGCTGATTGGACGAATAGAACATTTGACGAGCAGTACGATTGGATGCACTAATGATTGGAGGTGGACATCATAGCCGCGTGAGCAGAGTACGATCTGCTTTTTTAATCACTGTTCATTCTTCCTTCAACGTATCAAAAGGAATGCGTCATCCTTTCTGCCTTCTGACAATCGCCGTAAAAAATCTCGAAGGGCATCCACGCCACTCAGGCTAATTTGAGAATGAAGAACAGGTACATTCGATGCACCCTCATGCGCCAGTGGGTGAGCAAACCAGCGATGTTTCTGATCACAACGGGCCACACCAACTTCGTTGAGATTACATGAGCAGCTTCTTGTAGTATTGATGGCTACTCTTTCAATCCAAACTTGAAGCGTAGTATTTACGGCATCGTTTTTACGGTAATGAAACCCGAGGTCCTGATACGAGCAGCTGGATTGAAAGACCTACATGATTTATATGTGGAAAGCACAAACATCAGGGTGCAAGTAGAATAAACTCCGATGAATCAACACTTTTGACTCTACCTCTCCTACTCGAGTCGCCCACACTTCCTGTGAGGACTTCCTTCGTCCTCTTCAAGCTTCCTCAACAAAGGCACACACCATGTGTCATTCACGAATGTCAACAAGACAAAGATTCTCTCATTGCATTCGTTGTCTTCATCGCAATATTTCAGTGGGCATTGATCAATGCTCTCAAGCTGCACGAGCAGCGTGGATCTCTTCCACGTTAGTACGTACGCTTATGCTGGTACAGCTAGCTCTCCACGGTGTGTACTCCAACTTACCGCTATCTGTGGAGTATCGAGATTCGCGCTCATTACTGAAGTATCTATTTACCGGCCTTGACCTTAGCCGTCTTCTTTCTTCGTTGCTCTGGATGGGCATTCATCAACACCTTTCAATGTAATGCACCCGCCTTCCCGTAATACTCAGCCAGGTTCAGAATAAATCTATGTGACATCTTCAGATCACACGGATCAAGCAGATCGCCACGTATTTCTCCATTTCGGTGTCCATGCAATTCATCTTGGCGGCGGTGTTCGAGAGTTTGTTGCAATGTTTCTACACTTGTCATCCATCCACCCATTCGCTCGTACCGAATATCTGTATCATGGTACATAGAGATACCTGCTTCAAACCGTGCGGGGTAGTCAAGCTCGCTCTATCCGAACTGCAAATTGACGGCATCATTTTTCACGGTAACTACGCCTGAGCTGATTGGACGAATAGAACATTTGACGAGCAGTACGATTGGATGCACTAATGATTGGAGGTGGACATCATAGCCGCGTGAGCAGAGTACGATCTGCTTTTTTAATCACTGTTCATTCTTCCTTCAACGTATCAAAAGGAATGCGTCATCCTTTCTGCCTTCTGACAATCGCCGTAAAAAATCTCGAAGGGCATCCACGCCACTCAGGCTAATTTGAGAATGAAGAACAGGTACATTCGATGCACCCTCATGCGCCAGTGGGTGAGCAAACCAGCGATGTTTCTGATCACAACGGGCCACACCAACTTCGTTGAGATTACATGAGCAGCTTCTTGTAGTATTGATGGCTACTCTTTCAATCCAAACTTGAAGCGTAGTATTTACGGCATCGTTTTTACGGTAATGAAACCCGAGGTCCTGATACGAGCAGCTGGATTGAAAGACCTACATGATTTATATGTGGAAAGCACAAACATCAGGGTGCAAGTAGAATAAACTCCGATGAATCAACACTTTTGACTCTACCTCTCCTACTCGCGTCGCCTACACTTCCTGTGAAGACTTCCTTCGTCCTCTTCAAGCTTCCTCAACAAAGGCACACACCATGTGTCATTCACCAATGACCACGAGACAAAGATTCTCTCATTGCATTCGTTGTCTTCATCGCAATATTTCAGTGGGCATTGATCAATGCTCTCAAGCTGCACGAGCAGCGTGGATCTCTTCCACGTTAGTACGTACGCTTATGCTGGTACAGCTAGCTCTCCACGGTGTGTACTCCAACTTACCGCTATCTGTGGAGTATCGAGATTCGCGCTCATTACTGAAGTATCTATTTACCGGCCTTGACCTTAGCCGTCTTCTTTCTTCGTTGCTCTGGATGGGCATTCATCAACACCTTTCAATGTAATGCACCCGCCGTCCCGTAATACTCAGCCAGGTTCAGAATAAATCTATGTGACATCTTCGGATCACACGGATCAAGCAGATCGCCACGTATTTCTCCATTTCGGTGTCCATGCAATTCATCTTGGCGGCGGTGTTCGAGAGTTTGTTGCAATGTTTCTACACTTGTCATCCATCCACCCATTCGCTCGTACCGAATATCTGTCTCATGTTATGTAGAGATACCCGCTTCAAACCGTGCAGGGTAGTCGAGCTCGCTCTATCCGAACTGCAAGTTGACGGCATCGTTTTTCACGGTAACTACGCCTGAGCTGATTGGACGAATAGAACATTTGACGAGCAGTACGATTGGATGCACTAATGATTGGAGGTGGACATCATAGCCGCGTGAGCAGAGTACGATCTGCTTTTTTAATCACTGTTCATTCTTCCTTCAACGTATCAAGGGGATTGCGCCATCCTTCCTGCCTTCTGACAATCGCCGTAAAAAATCTCGAAGGGCATCCACGCCACTCAGGCTAATTTGAGAATGAAGAACAGGTACATTCGATGCACCCTCATGCGCCAGTGGGTGAGCAAAACCAGCGATGTTTCTGATCACAACGTGCCACACCAACTTCGTTGAGATTACATGAGCAGCTTCTTGTAGTATTGATGGCTACTCTTTCAATCCAAACTTGAAGCGTAGTATTTACGGCATCGTTTTTACGGTAATGAAACCCGAGGTCCTGATACGAGCAGCTGGATTGAAAGACCTACATGATTTATATGTGGAAAGCACAAACATCAGGGTGCAAGTAGAATAAACTCCGATGAATCAACACTTTTGACTCTACCTCTCCTACTCGCGTCGCCTACACTTCCTGTGAAGACTTCCTTCGTCCTCTTCAAGCTTCCTCAACAAAGGCACACACCATGTGTCATTCACCAATGACCACGAGACAAAGATTCTCTCATTGCATTCGTTGTCTTCATCACAATGTTTCAGTGGGCATTGATCAATGCTCTCAAGCTGCACGAGCAGCGTGGATCTCTTCCACGTTAGTACGTACGCTTATGCTGGTACAGCTAGCTCTCCCCGATGTGTACTCCAACTTACCGCTATCTGTGGAGTATCGAGATTCGCGCTCATTACTGAAGTATCTATTTACCGGCCTTGACCTTAGCCGTCTTCTTTCTTCGTTGCTCTGGATGGGCATTCATCAACACCTTTCAATGTAATGCACCCGCCGTCCCGTAATACTCAGCCAGGTTCAGAATAAATCTATGTGACATCTTCGGATCACACGGATCAAGCAGATCGCCACGTATTTCTCCATTTCGGTGTCCATGCAATTCATCTTGGCGGCGGTGTTCGAGAGTTTGTTGCAATGTTTCTACACTTGTCATCCATCCACCCATTCGCTCGTACCGAATATCTGTCTCATGTTATGTAGAGATACCCGCTTCAAACCGTGCAGGGTAGTCGAGCTCGCTCTATCCGAACTGCAAGTTGACGGCATCGTTTTTCACGGTAACTACGCCTGAGCTGATTGGACGAATAGAACATTTGACGAGCAGTACGATTGGATGCACTAATGATTGGAGGTGGACATCATAGCCGCGTGAGCAGAGTACGATCTGCTTTTTTAATCACTGTTCATTCTTCCTTCAACGTATCAAGGGGATTGCGCCATCCTTCCTGCCTTCTGACAATCGCCGTAAAAAATCTCGAAGGGCATCCACGCCACTCAGGCTAATTTGAGAATGAAGAACAGGTACATTCGATGCACCCTCATGCGCCAGTGGGTGAGCAAAACCAGCGATGTTTCTGATCACAACGTGCCACACCAACTTCGTTGAGATTACATGAGCAGCTTCTTGTAGTATTGATGGCTACTCTTTCAATCCAAACTTGAAGCGTAGTATTTACGGCATCGTTTTTACGGTAATAAAACCCGAGGTCCTGATACGAGCAGCTGGATTGAAAGACCTACATGATTTATATGTGGAAAGCACAAACATCAGGGTGCAAGTAGAATAAACTCCGATGAATCAACACTTTTGACTCTACCTCTCCTACTCGCGTCGCCTACACTTCCTGTGAAGACTTCCTTCGTCCTCTTCAAGCTTCCTCAACAAAGGCACACACCATGTGTCATTCACGAATGTCAACAAGACAAAGATTCTCTCATTGCATTCGTTGTCTTCATCGCAATGTTTCAGTGGGCATTGATCAATGCTCTCAAGCTGCACGAGCAGCGTGGATCTCTTCCACGTTAGTACGTACGCTTATGCTGGTACAGCTAGCTCTCCCCGATGTGTACTCCAACTTACCGCTATCTGTGGAGTATCGAGATTCGCGCTTATGTGGTGAAGTCGATCTCACAAAATTGCTTGTATGAGTGTCGATCTTCCACTTGCCCAGACTTGCCGACTCACGGAGGGGGTACTCCGATCCGTGCCTTGTTGTATGACCTTGTGCTCACCTTGTGTACCCGTCGGTTGGGCTGGCTTGATCTCTTCGTAACGGCCTTGGGAGATGTCGATCTCGCTGAGAGGTTGGGTTGAGGGTTCGCTTCCGGTGCGGAAATCTTCACACCACGAAAGGGGGTTCTGCGATCCCGATCTTGGATTGCACCGATCTTGATTTGTCATCAAGATCGGGGTCTTTGCTGTGCGGAAATCTTCACTCAGCAAATAAAAGTCCTGCGTGGATCTTGCCTTGGGGTCGGCTGATCTTGCCGGAAGTGCGCAATTTGGGTAGACGGTGTCTTGTTTCGCCAAAATGAAACGTGCCGATCTGTCCAGGGGATCGTTTCGATCCCGCTCGGTCTTGTCTTGAACGCCTTGTCCAGATCTTCTGACCACTTGAGCCGCCCCGCGATATTGTGTCCAAAATCCCTTTCCTTTTCCGTTGTGTGCTGCTACCCTAGCAGTTGAGTTGAGTGTGAGCACTTGATCGATCCGGGCCAAACTTCCCGAGATCGCTCTTCTCGATCTTGGCCAACAATCCAAGATCGGTCTTCTGTGCCCCTGTAACACGCGTGCCTTAACCCGCCGGGGAAGCCAAATCAATCTTGCCTGGAGAAGAGGGGAGGATAACGTGCGTCGTGAGCAGAAGAAGTAGAGTTCAAGTCTCTTTGTTAACCAACCAAATGACTATCCAACCTACCCTTAAGCCTATTCTTAACTATAGGTCACTCTTCAAACCGATATCGCCTTGAATCTGGTTCGCCCCCTTGTCACGTGTCGAAATTTCGTGCCCTGTACTCCAATGATAGTGCCAATATCCCCGATATCGTACCTAGAGCACCAAATGGACCAAAATCTCCTATATGGTACCAAATACCCATTCTTGGCACCCAAGTACCCAATATATGACCCAAAATGCCGAATGTGTCCAAATTCACTTTGCGACGTCAATTCGGACAGCTTCCACTGGCTTTTTCGGCATGAAACTTCTTGACATCACTTAGTGACCTCTATCAAGTATATTCCACATGATCCAGTATCTTCATCAACCATGTATTCATGATCAGTGTGGAACATGACCGATCTGTCATCCAATATCGAGATGTTGGAGGTCGATCCGGTCTAAATCGGCAATTAACACCTTTTCATCTCCTCATACGTGCTCCAATATCATCCTCCAGTGTTATCCAATCGACAACTTCATTCATACGTCTCGACATCGGTTTCCTTGACTCCCCTGAGTATGCAAAACTTCCAGATCGGTGTATAATTAACTAAAATCAGTACTCCCAATTTAGGATCGGTAAAGAGTATCACCGATCCGTATGGTGTTGCACCTTCTTTGCCGATTCACCGACCCGTACCACCTGGTCCCAGATGCACTTTGGGGAGTCACCTTGTCCCAGATGTGTCAATTCTCCAACAAACCATTGCCACAACATGTCGATCTGCGATCTGATCTTAGCCTGCTTCAATGTACGTATACTTCTTCTTGACCGGCATTCCAATGAGCTGTATGACTTCATTCCGATGTCTGGTTCCAGATCGCCCCACAACATTCTGCAAGATGTTACACCTTCGTTGCAGAGTCATATCCCATATCCGGGTCCCAGATCCTTGTCCCAGATTGTTCCATGTAAATCGTTCCAGATCGCTCCGTCCCAGGTCAAACCATACCCATTAGTCTAACGACAGTTGGATCGGTTCGCCGATCCCGTTAAGATCATCTTCCACCTCCGTATTGTATCGCCGAGTCTCATGACCTCCTTTTCCACCAGTAAGCGGCGCTTTAAAGGTATGGCCACCGATCCTCGTACAAAATTTGAGTAGTGACTTTGACACAACTGCCCCCCGTACTGAAGTATCTATTTACCGGCCTTGACCTTAGCCGTCTTCTTTCTTCGTTGCTCTGGATGGGCATTCATCAACACCTTTCAATGTAATGCACCCGCCGTCCCGTAATACTCAGCCAGGTTCAGAATAAATCTATGTGACATCTTCGGATCACACGGATCAAGCAGATCGCCACGTATTTCTCCATTTCGGTGTCCATGCAATTCATCTTGGCGGCGGTGTTCGAGAGTTTGTTGCAATGTTTCTACACTTGTCATCCATCCACCCATTCGCTCGTACCGAATATCTGTCTCATGTTATGTAGAGATACCCGCTTCAAACCGTGCGGGGTAGTCAAGCTCGCTCTATCCGAACTGCAAATTGACGGCATCATTTTTCACGGTAACTACGCCTGAGCTGATTGGACGAATAGAACGTTTGACGAGCAGTACGATTGGATGCACTAATGATTGGAGGTGGACATCGTATCCGCCTGAGCAGAGTACGATCTGCTTTTTTAATCACTGTTCATTCTTCCTTCAACGTATCAAGGGGATTGCGCCATCCTTCCTGCCTTCTGACAATCGCCGTAAAAAATCTCGAAGGGCATCCACGCCACTCAGGCTAATTTGAGAATGAAGAACAGGTACATTCGATGCACCCTCATGCGCCAGTGGGTGAGCAAAACCAGCGATGTTTCTGATCACAACGTGCCACACCAACTTCGTTGAGATTACATGAGCAGCTTCTTGTAGTATTGATGGCTACTCTTTCAGTCCAAACTTGAAGCGTAGTATTTACGGCATCGTTTTTACGGTAATAAAACCCGAGGTCCTGATACGAGCAGCTGGATTGAAAGACCTACATGATTTATATGTGGAAAGCACAAACATCAGGGTGCAAGTAGAATAAACTCCGATGAATCAACACTTTTGACTCTACCTCTCCTACTCGCGTCGCCTACACTTCCTGTGAAGACTTCCTTCGTCCTCTTCAAGCTTCCTCAACAAAGGCACACACCATGTGTCATTCACCAATGACCACGAGACAAAGATTCTCTCATTGCATTCGTTGTCTTCATCACAATGTTTCAGTGGGCATTGATCAATGCTCTCAAGCTGCACGAGCAGCGTGGATCTCTTCCACGTTAGTACGTACGCTTATGCTGGTACAGCTAGCTCTCCCCGATGTGTACTCCAACTTACCGCTATCTGTGGAGTATCGAGATTCGCGCTTATGTGGTGAAGTCGATCTCACAAAATTGCTTGTATGAGTGTCGATCTTCCACTTGCCCAGACTTGCCGACTCACGGAGGGGGTACTCCGATCCGTGCCTTGTTGTATGACCTTGTGCTCACCTTGTGTACCCGTCGGTTGGGCTGGCTTGATCTCTTCGTAACGGCCTTGGGAGATGTCGATCTCGCTGAGAGGTTGGGTTGAGGGTTCGCTTCCGGTGCGGAAATCTTCACACCACGAAAGGGGGTTCTGCGATCCCGATCTTGGATTGCACCGATCTTGATTTGTCATCAAGATCGGGGTCTTTGCTGTGCGGAAATCTTCACTCAGCAAATAAAAGTCCTGCGTGGATCTTGCCTTGGGGTCGGCTGATCTTGCCGGAAGTGCGCAATTTGGGTAGACGGTGTCTTGTTTCGCCAAAATGAAACGTGCCGATCTGTCCAGGGGATCGTTTCGATCCCGCTCGGTCTTGTCTTGAACGCCTTGTCCAGATCTTCTGACCACTTGAGCCGCCCCGCGATATTGTGTCCAAAATCCCTTTCCTTTTCCGTTGTGTGCTGCTACCCTAGCAGTTGAGTTGAGTGTGAGCACTTGATCGATCCGGGCCAAACTTCCCGAGATCGCTCTTCTCGATCTTGGCCAACAATCCAAGATCGGTCTTCTGTGCCCCTGTAACACGCGTGCCTTAACCCGCCGGGGAAGCCAAATCAATCTTGCCTGGAGAAGAGGGGAGGATAACGTGCGTCGTGAGCAGAAGAAGTAGAGTTCAAGTCTCTTTGTTAACCAACCAAATGACTATCCAACCTACCCTTAAGCCTATTCTTAACTATAGGTCACTCTTCAAACCGATATCGCCTTGAATCTGGTTCGCCCCCTTGTCACGTGTCGAAATTTCGTGCCCTGTACTCCAATGATAGTGCCAATATCCCCGATATCGTACCTAGAGCACCAAATGGACCAAAATCTCCTATATGGTACCAAATACCCATTCTTGGCACCCAAGTACCCAATATATGACCCAAAATGCCGAATGTGTCCAAATTCACTTTGCGACGTCAATTCGGACAGCTTCCACTGGCTTTTTCGGCATGAAACTTCTTGACATCACTTAGTGACCTCTATCAAGTATATTCCACATGATCCAGTATCTTCATCAACCATGTATTCATGATCAGTGTGGAACATGACCGATCTGTCATCCAATATCGAGATGTTGGAGGTCGATCCGGTCTAAATCGGCAATTAACACCTTTTCATCTCCTCATACGTGCTTCAATATCATCCTCCAGTGTTATCCAATCGACAACTTCATTCATACGTCTCGACATCGGTTTCCTTGACTCCCCTGAGTATGCAAAAACTTCCAGATCGGTGTATAATTAACCAAAATCAGTACTCCCAATTTAGGATCGGTAAAGAGTATCACCGATCCGTATGGTGTTGCACCTTCTTTGCCGATTCACCGACCCGTACCACCTGGTCCCAGATGCACTTTGGGGAGTCACCTTGTCCCAGATGTGTCAATTCTCCAACAAACCATTGCCACAACATGTCGATCTGCGATCTGATCTTAGCCTGCTTCAATGTACGTATACTTCTTCTTGACCGGCATTCCAATGAGCTGTATGACTTCATTCCGATGTCTGGTTCCAGATCGCCCCACAACATTCTGCAAGATGTTACACCTTCGTTGCAGAGTCATATCCCATATCCGGGTCCCAGATCCTTGTCCCAGATTGTTCCATGTAAATCGTTCCAGATCGCTCCGTCCCAGGTCGATCCATACCCATTAGTCTAACGACACTTGGATCGGTTCGCCGATCCCGTTAAGATCATCTTCCACCTCCGTATTGTATCGCCGACTCTCATGGCCTCCTTTCCACCAGTAAGCGGCGCTTTAAAGGTATGGCCACCGCCCCTCGTACAAAATTTGAGTAGTGACTTTGACACAACTGCCCCCCGTACTGAAGTCTTTTGTACAGCAAATGACCTCAGTACAGTCACGCATCAACTTCGTTCCAAGCACTCAAGTCCGTCTCACGGTCTCTCCGACGCATCCACATCATTCAGGAAGGTAATTCACTTGACTATCTCCATACTCACATACAAAAACCTCATCCACCAGCATGTGCTACCGTCTAGCACATCTTTCAACCCCTACATCCGCATATGCTACCTCCCGCATACTTGTTCGAACTGTTAAGGTTCTTCCGACTTGCCTTCATGAGACTGCACTACGTCGAAACGATTTCGACTCACTCGGTTCCGCTCAAACTCTTGCAAGATCGCCCCACAACTTAGATCGGCCTCGTCCACCCAACTTAGATCGGGATATCCCTTCCACTTCACCAGAAACTGCCGGTGTACTCGCCCATAACGGGTTTTTCTACCAGATCGCACATCCAATATCGCATCTACTTCGTATTCCCCTTCTTCAAGATCGCCATCCCAACTGTCTTCTGGCAGCAGAGCTTCATCGAAATCCAAGCGATCTGATTCCTCTATCGTAAGCTGATCTTTCGGGCGTTCAGGGAACGTCTTTACCTTTTTAGCTTCGATAAATGTACAGTCGGAAATAACCGATTTAGGGTTCCAGCGATCTCCAATTTTACAGCATGATCTCCACATACGTCCGCAACTCAGAATGGCCCATGCCACATGTGCGCTAGCTTCTTCGCATATCCCTCTTTAACTCGGTCCAGGTATAGCCAAACTTGCTGCCCACTTCGGTCTCGTGCGGCTCCAGGTCTTCATTGTGTTGATTCGATCTTTCTTGAATCGCGGCTCGTAAGTGATCGTTCACTGCATATCGGGCTCGCTAGTACTGTCTTTGGATTATGTATCTCCACCTCTTTGGATCGCGATCCAGTGTCCCCGTATTCCCCACTGGTAGCGTAGCCTCCAAAGTCGATCGCGGGTCCCACCCATGAATCAGATAAAACAGGGCATCCCCCCGGATCCGATCTTGTGCAGTGTTAATGACAAATGTGAGCCGCTCAGCATACTCATCCCAGTCTCGCTGGTCAACTTCAGCTACGTACATCTTGAGCGAATGTGTCAGGGTTTGCACCATTCGTTCGGCTGTTCCATTTGCTTGTGGCCTGTAAGCCATAGTAGCACGCTGTTTTTGTCCTACGATCCGACTGAAGGCTCGAAAGAAGTCGGACATAAATCTCGATTCTCGATCGTGCCTGATAGCCTCGCTAGCTCCGAAGCGTCGAGACACACATTCTTCGTAATTCTCCGCTATTGTTTGTGCCGTCCGTGATGAGCTATCCTTTGCAATCACATATCCCGAGAAAAGGTCGACCCAAATGAGCAGTTCGGTAATCCCCTTGATGGACTTGGGCAACGACGGTATATAATCCATGGCGATGATCTGGAATGGATAGGTTGCGTGCAGATTGCCCGGGGATTTCCCATGAACCATCGGGTTTCCTTTCCCGGTCTCACAGTCGGTACATTCGCCCACATATCGTTGAACGCTCCGATACAGTCCTCTCCAATGAAATCGCGATCTGATCCTCTGATAGGTTCGGCCAATACCCTGATGGCCTCCTTCCAGACTCGTGTGATAGTGATGCAAAAAATCCTGCTGCAACGTCTCAGGGATCACCAACCGCATCAAACCATCGCGATCTTCTGACTCTCTTTTCGCCATGGGTCAGCAAAATAGCAGATCATTCTCAACGATCTCGTATTCCGGCGCCAGTTTGGCGCACATCTTCACTTCTACCGCATCCAAGTTTGATACATCGCCACGTAGATATTTCTTGAGATTGACAATCTAACGCTCTTCATCTTGAGCTTGGACAATTCGTTTAATCCTGATCCTCTGTACAATTTTCTCCTGTATCACTTCAGGTTCATGACGTATCCTCCTGGATGATCTCGCGATCGCAGTTACCCGAGCTAGCTGACCGTCTTGCTTGGGCTTCAACAATTCATCGAGACGGTTCAGAGTCATCAGATCTTGCCGATCCTCTTCAGCTACAACCGTTCTTCCCTTTTCATTCTGCAATGCTGTGCTGTCCAGTCGATCTGCGCTCTGGTTCCACCCTCGCTTCATATGCAGAAATTCGTGAATAGGCGAAGATCGCAATTTCTCTAACGCTTTGTGTCTCAGAAGCTGAAGGCCCGGTGCCTTGCAGTCGATCTCACCGCGCATCTGTCGAATCACCAGACTGGAATCTCCACACAGTATTACTCGCCCCCTATCCAGACCGGCGAGTAACTCAAAGCACAGTAGCAAGCCATTATACTCAGCTTCGTTCACAGTCAGATCGTGAACATATCTCGATTCGGCCGCCACGATCGTCCATTCGGGTAACTTCCATATCACGGCACTGAACGACCCTCCTTTCTTTTTTACCCTAGCCGATCCATCGAAAATCGAAAGTGCTGGCTACCAGCAACTCCTCATCTGTTTCCACCGTTGGAGGAGGCATCGATATTTTGAGTCGACAGTCTTTTCGTGGGGAGATCGCAATCAGCATCTCTTCCACCTCTCCTCTCGGAGTGATACTCGCTGCTGACATGCCCAGTATTTCTTCCTCTCCTCTTTCACATTTCTTCACCTCCATAGTCCAATTTGACAACAAAGCAGCCCACCGTCCTGATCTCCCGTTGAGCCCTCGAGACTGCATCAACCAGGCTAACGTAGAATGTCGGGTCAGTACAGTGATCTCCCGCGAGGCAAGCGTAGTATAGCATGCATCCAACACACGAAGTAGCGCCAGCACTTCTTTTTCTACCATTCCGTAGTTAAGCTCATTAGGCTTTAAAGTGCGGCTAGTAAACGTAACCGGATGATAAACGCCATCGTACTCCTGTATCAGGGCCGCTGAGACAGCCCACTTGCTAGCGTAGACCACGATTACGGGGGACCGATCTGGGTCGAAATGCTTGAGCATGGGAGATGTAGCTATCTTAGCTTTTAGCATAGTGAAAGCAACCTTGGCTTCCGTCCATCGACCCTCGTTGGAGCATTCGTCTCCTGCTGCAAGCTGAGATCGGCCGATCTCGAAGAAATCCGATTCTCTTAACTCATACAACACCGCGGAATACACCGCGAAATCCTCAATGAAGCGACGGTAGTAGTTCAAGCTCCCGAGAAAGGATTGCATAGCTCGTAGCGTGCTAGGAAACGGGATGGGGCCCAACGACTCTAGGTTCTTGGGCTGAGCCTCCAGACCATCCATCGACACTCGATGTCCCAAATAATCGACCTTACGGCACCCCCAAAAGCTCTTCGTGAGGCTGATTGACAGATTCCACCTATCACATGCCTCCAGCAACCGTTCTACTTTTGTTTACAAAGATCCCCATGACGTGGCTGGTATGAGAATATCGTCAATGTAAGATCGGCGTCCCAGTATAGACAGGTCGCCAATCTGTCTCAAGTTCTACAGCTTTGAACACATCGATCGGGCCATCAGAAGCTGATCTCTGTCCGTTTTTAGATATCCATACAGCGCTTTGTCAACCAGACGTCGGTAAATCTGAGGTGCTTTCTTAAGCCCAAAAGGCATTCGCAGCCACTCGAACAAGCCAAACGGTGTGACAAACGCTGAGACCAGTATTGCTCGTCTAGTCATTTTATCGACCCAAAATCCACTAGCCATGTCTAGCGAGCAGTACCTTAGAGCTTTATCCAGATCTTCCAACAGATCGCTGATCAACGGCATGGGGTAAACCATCAGGCACGTCAGCTGGTTCACTCTTCGATTATCAATAAAGAGACCAACATCCACTTCATTCTTCTTGATAATCACCACTATCGAAGACGCCCAAGGCGACGTGGATGGCTGAACAAATTTGGCTGCTAATAGTCCTTTGATGAGATCTGACAGCTTCTCCCGATATTTGGGTGCGACCGGACGGACTCTTTGCGCAATTAATGCGGCTCCACCGACATCGATATCACAAATCGCCCCTCGTGCTGCTGGCGGTAGAGCATTGCCCTTTCTCAAAAGAAGGTGACAGATCTTCCATATGAACGATCTGGGTCTCTGTTGATCTGTGGTGAGAGGACATTAGGATCGCCTAATCGAATGTAATCAATGGTCACTTTCTCCGTAGCAGTAGACATCTCTGGTAACACCGCCATATGCTATGCGATTTCTTCAGCATCAAATCTTCACTCTCGTGATAGTAGATTAATGCTTTTTCGGTCTCAGCTTCGTCGTTCTTAAGCTACCTCTCCTCCTCAGATTCTTTCGTCTCCTCGGACTGATGTATTTCTGACCTTTTGTGTGCAAGATCGGCGTCCAATGAAGATAGTCTGTTGCCCTGTCCTCTTCGTTCGATCCTGTGATCTCCTCTCATTGCTATCTGGGCGTTGATCCTGTGAACGTTTTTTTGTCGACGGTAGATTCGCTTCATCGAGTGGAGTCGATCCAACTTTGTTTATTGGGCCTTCCCCCGTAACAAAGGTATCTGCCCTTTGCAATTCCTCGTTCCCAGCTTGCCGCGTTACCCTGGACACCGCTGGAGGTATGTCTTTTAGCGCATCAGATGGTCGTTTTATGATGCTTTTGGGGGTGGCATACGTAGGGCGAACTACCAATGGTCCGGTAGGTTCTTTTGGAAATTCCTTCATGCGATCCGTCGTAACTTTAAGCGCCAGAATTTTCCACTCTTTGTATTTCCCCGATCTAAGCGTTACAAAGCCTTGAGTCCGCGGTACCATGTCGCCTTCCATCCACACGCCCAGTATGGCATGAGTAGGCAGTATAATATCTCGATCGACAATGTTGGTCACCTTAAGACAATTTTTCCTGCCAAATTCCGAGATCACCGTAGATACCCAGTCTGTTCCTCTGGCGACCCAGAACTTCATCTTGGTCCCACCGAAATCAATCTTTACTTCTCTTTACTCCCCGACCGGGTCCTACATGTTGGTCATTCGCCGTTACATACTGTACCTTCGATCCATACGCGCGGCGACATCCTGAGAGGTGAATACGGACTTCTTCTGGTAAACATAGCGCGCCATCGGCTAGATCGAGCTGCACTCCAGCAGGTACCATAAAGTCCATTCCCAAAATCACATCTTGTCCCGCTTGATCGCCTACCAATGCATTAAATAATATACAAGCGATCCCGCAAGGATTACCTTGATCTTGGTACGTTCTTTCGTCATGTCTGGACTTTCTCCGATCCCGATACATTCTTGTCGTTGACTTTCGTCTATGATACAACCGACCTTACGAGCAAAGGTGGTGTCACTAATCGACACTTCAGCATCAGAATCAAATAACAGAGTGTCTTTTATGTTGTTGATCTTTCCAACAGCCTTCGAATGCTTAAACCACTTCCTGGGCTATGGATGCTTCCATTATTTGCGAGTTTCACCATAAGCGAGCTCAATCTCCATAGTCAGTATAGATCTCCAATACTTGTCGATCTGCTTCAGACTGGAGATAGAGGAGACACGTTCCGACTTCGAACGAGATATAGTTGGTTCCACGTCAATATCCTGCTTACTCTCGCGATCTGTCTTCTTTTCACCACGTATGCAAATATGCAGAAATTAGAACGCTCGGCTCGTACCAGATTCCGACCTGGCGAGCGTTCTAGTTTTACATCTTCACAGCCTTCTCTGGCAGCATCCCCGCATGTTTGCTCGGGACATACCACTGGCAGATCATGTTGTAGAAATCCTTCATTGGACAGTTTCCAGGGTCATACATCTCACCGCAGGCGCGACACACGAAGAAGCAATTGTCGGAGGGACGTCCTATGCGCCCACACTTCTGGCAAGTGAGCCGCTTCCAGCAGCCGAGATCTCCATGCTTGATCGGTTTACAATCAGTACACAGTTGTCGTGACACACTGCGATCTTGGTAGTCGTGACGAATACTCGGGTCCTCCGATCTCGTGTTCGCTGAAGTATCGCGGGTCTGTTTGCGTCGATTTGTAGTAGCGGCCACATGAATCGATCTCAATTTAACTTCTGATTCCGATCCATAAATGTCTGATCCTGACTCGCTGCTGAAGTCCTCAGTACGAATCATTCTCACCGCCCGTCCGGGCTTAGACGGCACTGCAGCTGGCGCTCCCTCATGTCTGAATTTGGGTGTTTCCATCATCACTTTCCCTTGGCGCTATCTCCCTCGTTGATATTTGTGCAGTATCTTGTGCATGGCCTCCGCGTCCTTACATTCAGCAACATAAGTTGATTGCACAGATCGAGAACATCTGAAGTGTTAATGAAATGGTTGACATGTTCCTTGCTTACATCGGGCAATCCCGTCATCACCGATACATTTGCCTGCATTCCCATCACGTTGAGCTGATGTAAGCATTCCAAGGAGTTATCCTCCGATTGCTTCTTTGCGTGGTAATATTTCCGGCTCGCTGACATCCCGAGTCCCGCATTATCCACAAGGAAAGTATTCATCAGATTCTTCCAACTGAACCTCGTCAATCTGCTTAGTTGGAGGTACTAGTAGCGGGCTGGGCCCACCACTAAATTGCCGAAAGCTAAACATTTCTCTTCGTCCGGCACTTGGTCCCGGAGGAACGCTGATTTCACTTTGCCCATTCAAATTTGCGGCTAAACATTTCTCTTCGTCCGGCACTTGGTCCCGGAGGAACGCTGATTTCACTTTGCCCATTCAAATTTGCCTATTCTTTCCCGAGAACACATTCAGCTCGGACATCGATGAGATTCTGATCGTCTGAGTGACGGTCGCGGCAACTTGAGGTCGTATTGTCTTGTCCATCTACAGATAGTCCGGATCGTAATTCGCCCTCTGAAGGTATATTTGTAAGTGTTATACTCCACCAATTCCATGTCCACATTCGGTATGTCATAGTTTTCTTGTGAGAGTTTGAGAAAAGTACGGCGATCTGGGTAACAGATTGGCTGTAGGTGCATCCGCCTCGTGCTTCTCCATTGCTTCATTGAAGAATCGACTCAAATCATTCTCGTCCTGATCTTTCAACATCATAAGTGAACCGGTCAACCTTGGTTGTATGTCGATCTTGGCTTGCTCTTCTAAGGCTTTGATCCTGGCCTTGCTGATCCGGTCTTATAGAAACGATCCTCCCGATGGTCCCAGAGACATCCGGCGAATGCTGAAGGACCCGTCTGACTTGATCTCAGAGTCAGCTGAGGCATAGTGGGGCGATCCTGTGAGGCGCTCCCGGAGTGAGTCCGAGTGTATAGCGATCCTGTCCTTTGGAGTGTTCGCTTTGCCCACCACAAGTATTATGTCCTCCACGAATTCACTCCTTGCGTTCCCCAACTTTTCCAAGCCGCAACTCTGCAGGTCATCTCCATCGAAAGTGGATGGGCAAAAATGCGTGTCTTCTAACACCCGAAAAATCAAATCAATCGCGTCGGTTTGCTAATTCCGGGCGGTGGGACCGAGATCGGCCTATCCAGAGGACCGATCAATCTAAGCTGTAATGTCTTGAACACTGGGTATGTCTTGAGTAGTAACTCTAAAATGCTAAAATAGCACTGCCATTTCGCGCACTCCTACCCCTTATCTGCCATTTCATTCTCCATGAATGTGGTCATCACTGGGTCGTATTCTGTCTGTGGCACCACGATTTTGTCAAGTTCTGATTTGTATATTTCTTTGACCCCGATCTACGATTCCACGGTCTGGCCGACCTGGTGATCTTTGTACTCCAATCTCGGCGTTCTCATCTTGGCTCGACCCGATGTGGCAGACTTCGTGATCGTCTTCCTAGGCTTGAGGTCGGGGGACCTGTCGACGAGAAGATAGGGTTTGGCTTCCGCCGGTTTAGTTTTCGCTATTGGATTTCATCCGGCAGATCACTCTTTACAGAGCGATCTGCAATGGCCCCTGAAAAACCCTAGGAGGTACTCGAGCATTATCTTCCAGATCGATCTCTCGATCTTCCTCTTTCATTTCAATTTCATCAGAGCCCCTCCCAAACTCCGATGATCTGAGGATCTTGTGCTTCTGCGTGTCTGTGTCGATCCCTCTGTCGCTGACACTTCAATGCCATATTCTTGCTTGATCTTGACATCTTTGACTGTGGACACGCGGTGAATTCCAGAGGCCTCAGAAGATCCGGGCACGCGCACCATTGCGGTGAAGTCGATATCACAAAATTGTTTGTGTGAGGGTCGGTCTACCACTTGCCGACTCACGGAGGGGGTACTCCGATCCATGCCTAGTTGTATAGCCGTGTGCTCACCTTGTTTACCCGTCAGTTGGGCTGGCTTGATCTCTTCGTAACGGCCTTGGGAGATGTCGATCTCGCTGAGAGGTTGGGTTGAGAGTTCGTTTCGGTGCGAAAATCTTCACACCACGAACAGGGGTTCTGCGATCCTGATCTTGAGTAGCGGCGATCTCTATTTGGAGATGTTGCGATCTCGATCTTGGATCACACCGATCACTATTTGTGTTCGGGATCGGGGTCTTCGCTGTGCGGAAATCTTCACTCAGCAAATAATAGTCCTGTGTCGATCTTGCCTCGGGATCGGTCCGATCTGGTCTTGGGATCGGCTGATCTTGCTGGAAGTGCGCAATTTGGGTAGATCGGTGTCTTGTTTCGCCAAAATGAAACGTGCCGATCTGTCCAGGGGATCGTTTCGATCCCGCTCGGTCTTGTCTTGAACTCTTTGTCCAGATCTTCTGACCACTTGAGCCGCCCCGCGATATTGTGTCCAAAATCCCTTTCCTTTTCCGTTGTGTGCTGCTACCCTGTCAGTTGAGTTGAGTGTGAGTACTTGATCGATCCGGGCCAGATATCCCTAGATCGCTCTTCTCGATCTTAGCCAAAAATCCACGATCGATCTTCAACGTCCTTGGAACACGCGTACCTTGACCCGCCGGGGAATCCAAATCAATCTTGCCCGGAGAATAGGGGAGGGGAACGCGCGTCGTGAGCAGAAGAAGTAGAGTTCAAGTCTGTTTAATCACCGACCAAATTAATAACCAACTTATCCTTAAGCCTATTCCAAACCGAAGGTAGCTCTCCAAGCCGATATCACCTTTAAGCTTGACCGCCCCCTTGAACACGTGTCGAAATTTCGTGACCCGTGCTCCAAAAATAGCGCCAAAATCCCCGATATCGTACCTAAACACCAAAAGAGGACCAAATCCCAAATATGGTACCAAATCCCCATTTTGGTACCAGAGAGTACTCAAATACCAAATGCGTCTAAATCCATTTTGCGACGTCAATTCAACTAGCTTCCACTGGCTCTTTCGGTCTGAACTTTTAGGACATCGTTCATGTACCTTCAACAAGTATATTCATAATGATACAATAGCTCCATTAGCGATACATCCATGATCAATGGGGAACATGACCGATCTGCTGCCCAATTCGAGATAATTGAGGATCTACACAGAATAATGAAACAGTAGACATTTTCCCGTTCATCGTGTGTGCTCCAATGCCACCCCTCAAGGTTTATCTGATCAGCGAGACCATCCACGCGCCTTGTAATAACAATCTGGACTCCCGTAAGTGTTCACACTTCCAGATCGAACTGTACTCAACCAAAATCAGTACTTCCGTTGTGGGACCGGTAGAGAGTATCATCGATCTGCAAGATGTTGCAGCTTTGTCCTTCAAGCGGATCGTTTGACTTAACCACTTCCTTTGTCCAAGATCGCACCATGGAAATCGTCTATGCCTGCGACTTGTCCCAGATTGTTTCCTGGAAATCATTCCCTTCTACGCTTCGTCTCAGATCATTCTACATCCATCAATTTGTTGACAGTAGGATTGGTTCGTTAATATCCGTGGGATCACCTTCCATCTGCTATTCGATCGATAGATCGTTGGGTGTCAGTTTCCACCAGTAAGTGGCACCTGATTTGGGTGGTCACCAATCCACGTCCAAAAATGTGATAGGTGACCTTGCCACAGACACGTGCCTTGCAAGGCGTCTTTGGCCGTTGATCACTGATCACTAAGATTTTGCAACACCTACTTGAGGTAGCTAGTTACTCTTGAGCACTTATTGCTGTCGATTTACTGAATCGAGTGGTTTCCTGAAACAGGGACCACTATATTTACGTTTGCTGACTCATTGAGTCCAATTCTACAAAACTAAGCTGCTCGTTGAGCGTCAAGTCTTCTTCTGACTTAAGGAGATGTGTAGCTCCGCTACACTTGGTAGCACTTGTAGTCAATCTACGCCTGATTTCTGAAGACTGATCGTCTTTGAGGAGAGGATTCCTCACATACCTCTCCGGGTTTTGAAAGGTCGAGCTTGAAAAGCTGACCGTGTCTTCGGGTCCAATATACGTGGAGTTCCTCGTTTCACAAGGCCATGAAGTGCTAATTGCGTTTTTACAAGGCTTCATACGGTATGGAGCTTCCCCTTGTGGGGCAGGTTCAAGCCCAAGAAGTTTCGGCTATGCTCACACGCTATGTGTCTGTACCAGACGGAGAGGCTAGGCATCGTCTAATTAGAGTAGAAGTTTAGAACTACTCCGGTTTGGAGGGTAAAAACCTTATCCTCTCGATCCGTGAGATTGAGATGGCCATGAGATCATGCTTGATAAAGATTGACCATCAAAAGGCCTCGCTGACTATCTCAAAGCTCGATGGAAGATCTAGAGAATGAGCCTTGACGTGAAGCACGTCGGTTGACTTATCGATTCCCACAGGGGAGTCGCTGAAGTCACAATCGGTGCAGTTGTTCTCACCACCTGACCAGGCTTTTTGCGTGTGTTCACGCTTTTATCTACTCGTCATGGTAATAATGAGTCATCTGAATATGTCAAAGAGTTGAGAATTCTTATGGCTGCAACGCAGTCTGACCCTCTGACTGAGGCAGTTCAGCGACTTTCTTCATGGAAGGTCTGCGTACTGGCAATTCCAGAACCGAAGTTTATCGGGCTCACCCCTCTACTTTCGAAGAGGCTGTAAAAATTTCTTTCAATGCTGAGCATAACTTCAAGTCAGCCAGGATTAGCTGGAATGGGCACGACCCTAGCTATGCGAGAGCAAACTAAACAAGTTCTTATCCCTTTAATTGATCGAAACCGATGGATCTCAGCTATGCTGAAGATGAAAGTGAATACTTTAAACTGCTAAGCAGCAACACTTCGAACGACGATGTTTAAGTGCGGAATCACTAAAAACTTGAGGCCTGGTTGCCCTTTGCGTGAACAGAGTCAGGATACAAGCCAACACTTAACCTTAAACCAGATGTCTGGCATGGCACGGGGAACTGGCAACACCCAGTAGGCGCAGGGTGCCCTAATGGGGAAGAACTGGGTTCAGTTACACATTAAGGAGGTAACGTTAAACAGGGCTTCTCTTCAAAGAGATCCGTACCTATTGGTTTGGAGCGTGGATCAGGTCTGTCTTGTTATTAGCCGAGGCGACAATAAAGGGCTCTGAGAAGCCTTGGTCGATATTGATCGACTCTGGAGCGTCTTGCAATTATGCTCGACGTCGTTCGCTTGAGGGAAGTCAGGGAATGCTGAAGCGCTTGTAGCACATGAGAGTAGTGTTATCACGGTTCGTTTAGCGACTAAAAGTCGTGTTACTGAGCCTAAAGTTCAATAGAACTTAGGTATACAGTTTTTAGACTTTGACAGCATTGAACGCTGTCTTTTCCTTGAAATTAGACTCGAGATATGATCTCATTCTTCGTATGGCTTAGCTAAAAAGCCTTGAGCTATGGATTGATTGGAGGTCTAAGACCTTAGGCGCCACGCACAGCGTTCCCAGCGAAATTTGGAGAGTCATGATCCCACCTTCGCTACGCAACAGAAGCAATTTTGGCGCAAGCCTTTGACAGAATATGTCAATGTGCTGAACATTGAAATATCTGAGTTGTCTAACTCCAATTTTGTAAACATAGAATCCGAGATAGCTCGTTAAGTATCAGTTTTACGGCATGTACTCCGTTGAGTGTTACTAGTTGTGATAACGAGTCACTGCATGCTGAAAGCATGGGTGGCCTGGGGCCGAATTATTAAGGATGTGTTTTTTTTGTGTGTGCGGTGGCACGTGAAGATTCACCGAGTGTGGTTGGCCGTTAAGGTACCACAATTAATGTCGGTAATGATATTGTTGGCGAAACCATGTTAAGCTCAGGGCTAGGCCCGCATAATGTACGTAGGGTGACACGTTTAAATTCACTACGTGAAGTGTTCGAGTTATGTTACACTTCACCAGGATGTCAGACAAGACATCGGCTCTCGTATATAGCGTACTACTTTTAGTAGTAAGTTAGGGAGCAGTATGGTCTCGACACCTAAGGGGTGTAATGTCTCAAAGCGACGACTTGGACGCCAGGTGGCAACTGTAAAGCGCCAGGCGTCCACACAGTCACATAGTATAAATAGTAATACACCATACACACTTGTTAATGGAGTGACTGGCCAGGTAAATGGCAATGTTAGCCTTGAAACTCTTCCATCTACAGATGATCTGTGTGAGATAGAAGAAATGTTTGATTGCGAATTTAGTTAGGTCTTATGGCAGGGAATTATCCGAATTTGTGATCGTTAGACTCGATGTTAAGCTAAAATTGTTCTCATAAATGGATGAGTCTGTCTTAAAAAACACAAAAGCGGCATTTAGTACGCGAAGTGGATCATCGATCCTTAAAGATCGTTTGGATCCATTTCATCCTTTGGTTATGAAATTTTAAGATGTGGTGTGTCACAATCCACCATCTATCTTACCATCACGTAGAGGTGCACCTTATGATATTGACTTAGTTCCAGGAACTAAATACTGCGTGACTCGGCAGTGGACTTTTCCTAAAGAAAAGTGTGATGTCATTGACGATTTTTTCCGTGCTAAGCAAGCGGCTGGAATGGTTCGCGAGAGTAAGTCTCCCCATTTAACACCGATATTTGTGTCAAGAAGCTAAATGTCAAGTGGCGTATTGTGCATGCTTATAAGAGTCTTAAAGCAGCCAGTATACCGGTGCAAATGCCTATCTCTAGAAAGGTTTTTTCAGAACAATATGGCAGGGTGTAAATTGTACAGCGCACTCGACTTATCGACGGTTATTACCAGCTCCTCATGCGAGCGAGTGATGTTTTGCTGACAGCAGTGAGCACTCCGAGCGTATGCTCTGGGAGTGGCTCGTTATGCCACAAGGACTGTCTAATGCCCCGGCTACGTTTAAGTGGCTGGTAACGAAACTATACAAACCTCATCGAGTTTACGAACAGACGTTCTTTGACGACATCTTTTTCCATAGTCGTGCAACGACTGGTCGATCAGATGTAAATAACTACAATGATCATTTACGAGCGGTTCTCGAGTGCATGCGCACGAATGAATTGTACGCTAACCCGTCTAAGTGCATCTTTGGTGCAGAAGAGACTCCATTTCTAGGGTGTTTTGTTGGGAAGCGAGGCCTTCGAGCGGACCCCGCTGAGGTAAGGGCTATAGTGGATTGACCGGTTCCTAAAATCTAGAAGGACTTACGCAAGTGGCTTGGCCTCGCCAATTACTTGCATAAGTATAGTGCGTATTACGCAGACATGGCTAGGCCATTATCCAATCTACTTAAAAAGGATGTGGATTGATGTTGGGGTGATACCGAGCACGATGCTTGTAAGCGGTTAAGGAGAGTCTCCTTCATGCGCCACTATCGGCTTTGCCCAATCCTGATCGGCCCTTCAGTGTCGTTTGTGACGCATTTGACTTTGCCATTGGCAGTGCTCTGTTACAAACAAATGTTGATGGAAGCAAGCGCGTCATTGCATTCGAATATAGACAGCTCAACGCTGCTGAAAAGAACTGCCCCGTTAAGAAAAAGAGCAACTTGCTGTGAAGTATGCTCTAGTCAAACATAGAGTATATCTGCTCGGCTCAAAGCCATTTGTGATCTATACAGAACATGCGACACATTCGCCGCATCTCTCGCAGAAAATGGCTCCTTGGCTTTCCTTCTTTGCCGAACACAACTTCGAGGTGAAGTGTAAGCCAGAAAAGCAAAATTCATTGCCTGATGCGCTATCGAACCAACCTGCCTGTAAGCTTGCACCTGTTACGACACTGTCGTCATCAGTCCCTGACTTAAACCGTGTGGATTATGCCAAGATTGATCAAAGTGTAGATTTTCTACGGGCTCGTAGGAGCGAGGGGTTTAAAGACTCAGAAATGGAATTGTCGGCACGTTTACGTTCAAGGCTACATTAAGAATCCATCGTTTTTGGCCTGTTGCCTGTTGTGCTGTCGCAAGGATATCGAGGATACCTCTCGTTTAGCTGTTCCTTATGATGAGGAGTTGGAGTATCGAATCCTCTATGAGGCACATGGTGCTGCTTTAAGTGTTCCCCTCGGTCGTGAAAAGACCTATGGCTCGGTAATCCAGGCGGCTATTTGGTGGCCCAAAATAAATGAGTGGGTGAGCACCTATATGCGTACGTGTAAAACGTGTTGATAGGTTAAACCCTTAGCATATGCGGCTGCGCCGCTGACTAGTCTGCCTGTACCCACTAGGTGTTAGGAGTCCATGAGTTTCATTTTTGTGTTCGGCAAACCGAAAGATTTGGGAGGCAGCACTGGTAAAGTAGTCTTTGTTGACCGTTTGAGCAAGTTGGATCATTTAGCGGCTGTGCCGAATACGATCGTTCTAAAGGAACAGCAGAGCTGTTCATCGATCGTGTGCTTCGACTACATTGTTTGCCTGTGGCAATTGTCTTAAAAGAGACCCTTTCTTCACTGGGAAGTTTTGGAAGTCTATATTTAAAGTGCTCGGCACCCGAAAGGAAGTGTTCACAGCGGACCATTCGCAGACCGATGGTCAAACTGAGCGTGTAAATGGCGTCATTAATGACATCTTACACTGTGTTCACGCTGGTGGGGAGAGGTTGCCGATCTGCTTGCTAACATCAGCCCTGCTACTTTCCAAAAACAGGTAGACGAGTTTTTCGCAACGCGATTGGATATCTGTAGACACGTGCACGAAGCAATGTCTGATAGCCAAGTTAAACAAAAACAACAAGCTGATGCCATAGGCATACATTGTATTGAGAGTTATATGGTCGATTACCAATTATTAATCAATGCTAAAAACCTACTTGCAAATGTAGTGTCTGCTGTCTTTAAAACAAATTTACTTTCACGCTTCATTGGACCGTTTACGGTCACTGCCAGGGATGGCCTTGCGTATACGATCGACCTTCCACGCAAATTGTATTCACACCTAGTGTTATACGTAGACTTACTTCAGCCTTAACGGGATCCTTTCTATGTGAACTCTGCAGGTGCTTGCGCCGACGACGAGGACGGTGCCCAGGATAGCTGCAAGCAAATCAGCAAGTCCAACTGAGTCTTTCTCCAAGTTTGAGCACGATCCAAGAGCCCAAGGCGGCTCTGCACCGCATCAAGAATGCAGTGGGTCTTCCGCAGGGTCCCTTAAAGACCCTTCACTTCGAGAGCCAATTTCTCGTGGACTGCCACCGGTACACCGGCCGCAAACGACGCTGCTCAATGAGCATAAGTGTCGTCAAGTTCATGTCGAAAGACTACTATAACGACGTCGTCGACCTGTCCAATACCATTATCTGGTAAAGTGGCGTGGGTACTTTGAGTCTGAGAACTCATGGTAATACGAGGCGCCCCTACGGCAAGATTGCCCGTATGCTTGATATGTTTTTGAACATCGTGGACAAGGTCGTCTTTTGAACGAGGCCGTAATCTATCACTTGTGGTTTGGGTTGGCGGGTTGGTGTTCATCAATTGATTAAGACTCGCGGCTACCGTAGTAGCCGAAGCATATCGTGTAAGATTACGCAATTGGCCTCTGTCCCTTAGCTTGGAATATTCACACCGAAGCTTGCGTTCGAGTCGAACATCAGCCACATTGGCACTAGCTCTTATAGCAGACATCCTGCAGAGGCGACGTATGCGGTGCATTCAGCGTACGAAGGCATTGCCATCTTCGCTCTCTGTTTTTCCTGCACACAAGAGAATGGGTATACCCTCGATCGGTGGGACCGGTGCACCACGTGTTTGCATGTCAAGGCGTGCCTTGTATTGACCTTGGGTCGTTAGGTGAGGCTCAAGGTTTATCTCGCGAAGTGCCAGGCAGCTCGCCACCTCCTCAGGAGACTTAGGCCTTTGGCCAATGACCCACGTTGCCAATGTTTGGCCGGCCGCTTGACATAAGTTTTCCTCCACACTGAGTAGAGTGAATACATATTCACATCGGTGGTCGAGGGTTGCGATGATTTGTGCATGGCGCCGAGCGCTTTCTCCTTGATGAACAAGTTACTGTTGATGCTCATCGAGCGAGCTCGTGATATGGGTATGATCCGAACCGAGTGTTGAGCTCGACGCCAATGGCGAGTACATATTTACACGTTCAGAGAACGGACTTGAAATTGTAGGAGGTTGTACCTCGGACATGGGTGTATCGGACATTGTCCATTCATCAACTGGGACAGAGGCATCGCAACCAGGTCTACTACCTCCCCCATTTCGAGTTAATCACTGAGAGTCTTTGACTCAATAGTCGATGAGGACATTGTGCTAAGCTTCACGTTACATTTGGGTTTACCACAAGCGCACTGACTTTGTGGAGGAACAAAGTTCGATTCGACCAAGGATCGATTGACGTTTAGGCAAGCGTCAGTCTGGTTGGGGAGGGTGTAAAGGGGCTACACGTAGTTGGTACTTGGTACCCTGTGTCTTAGACACACGGATGATATCCCACTAAAAGAGATAAAGAAATTCTTATCGGTTTACAGGGGCTGACTGGTGTCAGCCACTGGATGGGAGAGATCTCAGTTGTAATAAATTAGGAAATTAGTGTCAAAAATAGGAATACAATATTCTATAGGTTAGAATGTAAAAAAATACTGATCCCCTTCTGATTTTAAAGCGACGTGCCTCGCGAGGCGTCTTTGGTCGTTGATTACTGACCACTTAGAGTTTGCAACACCTTCTTGAGGTAGCTAGTTACTCTAGAGCAACAAGTGCTGTCGATTCACTGAAGCGTTTGGTCCTTTGAAACCAAGACCATAATATTTACGCTTGTTGACTCATTGAGTCTAGTTCTATAAAATTAAGGTGCTCGTTGAGCTTAAGTCTTCCTCTTACTTAAGGGGCTGTGTAGATTCGCTACATGTGCCATCAACTTGCCGTTCGCATTGATCTAGCTCGTACACCCCGCACGGTTCGAAATAGGTAGCTCTACATATCAGGCGACAGATATTCAGTACGGACTAATGGGTGGATGACTAGTGTTACAACATTGCAACTAACTCTTGAACAACTCCGTCAAGATGAATAGTATGGACACCAACATGGAGAAAGACGTGGTGATATGCTTAATCCGCATGATTCGAAGATGTAAGATAACTCTATTCTGAGCCTGGATGAGTATCACGGGACTACGGACGCATTGTATTGAAAGGTCTTGATGAGTGACCTGATGGAGAAAAAAAGGAAGAAGGCAGCAGTAGTGGATGCTCGTAAATACATACTTCAGTTATAAGCGTGAATCTCAACTCCCCTGTAGAGCCAAAGTGGAGTACACATCACGGGGAGCTAGCTGTATCAGCATAAGAGTAAGTACGTCGATAGAGGAGATCCACGCAGCTTGTGCAGCTTGAGTGCATTCATCTATGCCCACTGAACAATTGTGATGAAGACAACGAATACATTGACGAACGCTTGGTCTTGTGCATATTGATGGATGTCAAAGGGGGGTATACCTTGTCGAGAAAGCTTGATGAGCAAGAAGGAAGTCTGCACAGGAAGTGTAGACGACTTGAGAAGGAGAAGGTCGATTCGAAATTGTTGATTTATCGGAGTGTGATCTACCTGCACCCGGATGTATATGGTGTCCACATGAAAACCATGCAGGTCGTTATTACGAATCTAACATTTTGACGAGCAGAACGATTGTATGCACCCATGATTGGATTGGATATCTTAGCAGCAACTAATCTTACAATAAGATTTGAAGAAATATCGGATGAAGCATTGTCTGCCGCACGAGGCTGTGATCTTTCGCGAGCAGCTGCACTAACACGCGCAGCTGCTAGTCGATCAGCTCTCGACGCACATCGCACGAATTTGTTCACCATGCAATGGATATCCAGAAATGGAGGATCTTATAAAACAAGTGCTCCCAGCCCCTGATGTGGTCTAACGATAGCCAAAAAAAAACTTTACTGTTCATTCTTCCTTTAACGTCTCAAGGGGATTGCGCCATCCTTCCTGCCTTCTTCCAATCACCATAAAACTTCTCGAAGTGCATCCACGCCATACAGACTACCTTGAGAATGAAGCACTGGTGCATTCGGGGCACCCTCATGCGCCAGCGGGTGACGAAAGCTAGCGATGTGTTTGGTCACAACGTGCCACACCAACCGTGTTGAGATTATGTGAACAGCTTCTTGTAGTGTTAATGGTTGCGCTTTCAATCCGAACTCCAAGCCTAGTTTTTCGGTATCGCTCTTACGGTAATGACATCATACTTCATCAGACGAGCGGCTTGATGGAAAGACCTACATGGTTTGAATGTGGACACCATATACGTCACGGTGCAGGTCAATTAAACTTAAATGAAGCAACACTTTCGAATCGACCTCCTCCTACTCAAGTTGTCTACGCTTTCTGTGCAGACTTCCTTCTTGCTCATCAAGCTTTCTTGACAAAGCCCCTTCCCCTACGACATCCGTCAATATACACAAGACAAAGCGTTTGTCAATATAGTCGTTGTCTTCATCACAATCTTTCAGTGGGCATAGATGAATGCTCTCAAAGCTGCACAAGATGCTTGGATCTCCTCTATGGCTGTACTCACGCTTGGTCTATTGCATCTAGCTCTCCGTGATGTGTACTCTAATTTGGCGCTATAGGTGGAGTTGAGATTCACGCTTATTACTGAAGTATGTATTTACGAGCATCCACTATTGCCGCACTCTTTCTTGCTCGCTCCATGAAGTTATTCGTCAAGACCTTTCAATACGATGCGTCCGCAGTCCCGTGATGCTCATCCAGGTTCAGAATAAAGCTATCTAAAGTCTGCGAATCACGTGGATCGAGAAAACCTGTAACGGGGTGGATCGTTACACAACAATTTATGAGAAATTGTTAATAGAATATAACTGTAAGAGTTACATTCTCAGAATATTGTCATAAGGACTAATATGCTGCAGCACTTACGAGTAGTTCCTGATTGGTTGATATAGGCCATTATATCAACAAACGAAGACGCGCCACGACAGACGCACGCAATGAGTGATGAGCGGATATTTGATTTACACATTTGTATTTAGACATAGTTAGATGAAGATAAATTGTGACTTATTGTAGACATTAACTATACTAAATACAGTTCTACTTTTTACTTTAACCAAGTACTCGCTTCTTCTTACCGTTTTTCTTTGCACGTGCGAGTGTACGTGAAGTTCCGAGGCACCGCCTTATTCTGTTATCAGAATAAGTAGCTTGTACTGTCACCAGTACAAGCTTCAGGGTGCCCCGTTACACCCGGTAGCACTTTGTAGTCCGTCCAAGGACCACGTTTACATCTAACATGAATATGTTGGATGATGAAGATGACCAAAGCTTTCACGCTACGCGTGACGGCTACTCCCATTTGAGCGATGTCGAATGGGATGCGGTTGAACGGATGGGTTCAACCATGGGCATCCATGCAGTTAGCGTCATGCTAGAGGCTCTCAATAGAGATGCCCAACATGCTACTATCGCCAAGTTCATTCAAAATGAACTTGACGCTGAACGCGAGAGAGTATCCTTGCTTCACCAACAAGGTTCTCAACAGTCAGCGTTGTTGAGAGAACAGGGTGCTCAACAGTTTGAACTGTTGAGACAGCAGCAGGCTGCTGCTGGTGGTCGATGCACTCGCGTCGACCCGAGAACTTGAAGATTGACATCTCCAAGTATAGGGGAGTCGAAGAGGACTCCCACTTGAGATAGTTTGTCGAATTCGACGACGCCATAAGGGCGCGTCGCATCGAAGACGGGAATATGCGAAGTGCATTTGCCCAATCAAATCTGGCAGGACGTGCCAAGACTTGGACTTTGGGGCTCAAGTTGCACGACCCATAAGCGTTTGGGTCGTTGGAAGTCTTCAAGTCGCGGCTCAGAAAAACGTTTGAACCGCCTAGAGCTGAGTTCAGAGCTCGAACCGAACTTTTGAAGCTCAAGCAGGGTAAGCGCGATGTGCACGCTTACGCGCAACGTATGCGACATCTTACGAGTTGTATAAGTTCCAATCCAGTGGATGAACACACGTTGGTTTCGGTGTTCATACAGGGTCTTGCGGATGGTCCCGTCAAGACTCACCTGTTCCGGCTTGAACTAGATTCACTAGAACAAGCCATTTCCATTGCGGAACAGGAAGACTTCAGTCTGAGATCGGCTCGCGCCAGCTCGACATCATATCGTCAACCGATACGATATGACAGCGGAGGTCCAGAGCCGATGGAACTCTGTTATGTAAAGAGCGGGAAGGCTCGCTCTACAGACTACAGGAAGTTGCAGAGATGCAACAGATGTCAGAAGACAGGACACTACGCTTACGAGTGTAGTGCCCCTCGTCCAGTGTCTCGCAAAACTGGGCGTAATGACCGTCCACCCATGAGAAGGGGCAGGGGCGCGGGTCCGCTGTTGGCGCAAAGACGCAACAACGGGATGGACCGTCAAAAAACGGACAGGATCAGTAGGTGCGGACCACCCTACTGGTCCAGCAACGTCAAGAGAATTTGTAGGCCTCTTGATGAAGGTTGCTCCCAACACACAAACGTTGTGCGTTGCTGCTCTAGGTCATGAGATCTCACTCATTACCTTGAGACTCGAAGTGACGAATAAGTTGTCCCTTCGAGCTCTAGTCGATTGTGGGGCGTCCAACAATTTTGTGCGACGCCAATCGCTAGAAGATGGTCACTTTAAGCTCAGTGAATGTGACACACCTCCTACGAGGATGACGGTACGTCTTGCGACAGGCGCATCCGTAACCGTCATGAAGCGTATAGTGAAGATCCACTATACGCTAGAAGATACCCAGTATGACGATGACGGTATCGTATTGGATTTGGATGACAAATTTGATGTCATCCTTGGAATACCGTGGCTCAGAAGGTACGAACCACGGGTAAACTGGCAACATCGAACAGTAACGATGCCTGCCGCTTGTTCATCAGATAGCCATCTGACGAAAGTTTTGGAGCGTCCACAAGCGTGTGGATGTACTACGAGTGAGTGCGATGGCCTCACTTGTGGCACGGTCGTTAGTACGACTGCACATAACCTTAGTGTACCAAACGGTTACACTTCGGAGCAAAGTTCCGGCGGCTGTGAGGAAACACAGGCTGCGCCGAAGGTCCATCGCTCGAATAAGTCGAGTGGACTGGGACAAAGATGTATCCCTAGCGGGGAACATCTAGAAGAGAAACAATCGATCGCTCAGGTTAAGCGAAACGATAATCCTAGATCGACTGGAGAGTCTTTCGTAGAGGATCTCGATGTGGTTGCGCAACCCCAGCTAGAGTAAGTAAAGGGAATAAGTCCCAATATTACAAATACGGCGGAAATAAGTTCCCCGAAACCCGAGGGAATAAGTCCCCGGGAAGCCGAAGGAATTAGTCCTTCGAGGTCTGAGGGAGTAACTCCCCAGGAAGTGACAGAGACATTGAATGTCCTAGTCAATGATGGATCAAGTGTGGGTGCTTACACACTTGATCCGATTGCGCCTCCAAAGCTGACTTCGGAGATCACTCAGTTGCCAACGCTCGAACACAAAAGGTTCTTGCGTGATCTGCGTAGTGGCAAAGTCAAGCAGATCTGCGTACTCGTCGCTGACGACGAGTGTGTAGCCGACATAAGGTCAGCAACAGTGTTCACTGAAAACGAGAGAGTTCTCAGTAGTTCATCTATGGACGAGAGCGTCCTCAATGAAAAGACACGGGTTGAGCGATATGACTCCCAATCATGGGAATCGCTCAAGATTAATCCTCTCTATGAAGATTTGGTTGAATTCAAGGATGTGTTCCCTTAAACTGTTCCGTGCGAATTACCGAATGGATAAAGGTATTCGACACGAGGTCGAGCTTAAACCAGGATCGAAGTACTGTATCATGAAGCAGTGGCCACTGCCTCGTGAACAAGTACTTGCTATCGACAAGTTCTTTGCCGATCGTTTAGCTGCGGGCCATGTGAGGGAATCAACTTCCCCACATAGCCCTCCGACCTTCTGTGTGCGAAAAGCAACAGGAGGGTGGCGGATTGTGCATGCATTTCACAAGTTGAACGCTGCAACGGTGCCGGCTCAGACGCCGATACCAATGAAGGACGTAATCACTGATGGTATGTCAAAGAGTACCATTTTTTCGTCCATGGATTTGATGGATGGCTTCGATCAAATCCTTTTGCGAGAACTAAACATTCCCTATACCGCAGTGAGCACGCCTAGCGGCATGCTCTGGGAATAGCTAGTAATACCACAAGGGCTTAGTAATGCCCCTGCCACGTTCAACAGATGTGTATCACATCTGTTGAGACCAGTACGAGAATTCGCGCCGAGTTATTTCGATGACGTATTCATTCATAGTCGGGCTATGGATGGAAAGTCGGATGTTGAGGTTCACAGGTACCACGTCCGACAGGTTCTTACAATCATGCGAAACCATCAATTGTGTGCAAACCTCAAGAAGTGTATTTTTGCAGCAAGCGAAATACCACTTCTTGGGTGCATCGTTGGTAAGAACGGAGTACGTCCTGATCCCGAAAAGATCAAGGCGATCACCGACTGGCCTGTGCCGGTTGATGTCAAAGGTCTTCGATAATTCCTTGGGCTAGCGGCGTATTTGCATAAGCATTCACGCAATTACGCCGAGATGAATGTGCACCTCTCTCGTTTGTTGAAAATGAACGAGAGGTGGTTATGGAACGCTGAATGTCAGCGACCTTTGATGGTATCAAGAAGAGCTTGATACAATCCCCAGTCCTAGCAATAGCCGATCAGAACCGGCCATTTCATGTGGTCTGTGATGCCAGCGATTTCGCAATCGGCTGTGCACTGATGCAGTACGATCTTGAAGGTGTTGAACGCGTCGTCAGCTATCAGTCGCGTCAGCTGCAACCAGCTGAGCGGAACTATCCAGTGCATGACAAGGAACTCCTTGCCATGAAGTATGCACTCGCGAAGTTCAGAGTCTATCCATAAGGAGATAGACACTTCATTGTTTACACTGACCATGCGCCATTACGCACGGCAGTGAACAGCCCTCACCTTTAACAACAAAGGGCGCGGTGGTTGTCATTCTTTGCAGAAAACAACTTTACTGTTGAGTACAAACCAGGACGACTTAATGTCGTCGCTGATGCACTCTCACGTCGTCCCGACTTTAAACCAGTCGTGAAACCCAACAGTGAGACAGTCACTGTTGCGGTTATGACGTCCTCAGTTCCATCTACAACGCTGTATGATGATGTAAGGCGGGCATACGCCCAAGATGGTGAGATTGTGAAGTTGTTGACACATCTCTCACAGCCATCTCGAGAATCGTTGAAACGATTGTCGTCTGTGTATCGATCTGCATCAGATCGATACACTACTCGCGACGGGTTACGGTATCATAGAGCCGTTTCTGGTGACACACCACGTGATGTCGTTTCAGATGATACTGATCTGCGTTTGCGGATCATGTTCAAGTATCACGATGCTCCTATAGGAGGACATCGTGACCGGGAGAAAACAAATCTCACGGTGAGTCGAGACTTTTACTGGCCCCGCCAGTCTCAGTTTGTGCGAAAGTATGTTCGCGCATGCGAAGTCTGTCAGGGAGTGAAGTCAAGCCCTTCACTGCGTGCACCTTTACAGCCTCTACCTGTTCCGGCTGAGAGCTGGGAATCCATCTCCAAGGATTTTGTCTTCGGGTTACCCAAAGACGCACGCGGGAATACGGGTATTCTCGTATTTGTTGACAGATTCAGCAAAATGGTACACCTTGTGGCTGTAACAGAGTCAATCACGGCAAGTGGCTGTGCTTGTGTCTTTATTGACACCATCTTTCGACTTCATGGGTGTCCCCGTGAACTCGTATCAAAAGATATCCACGATTCACTGCTGATTTCTGGCGCTCCGTGTTCAAATCACTCGGAACGCGCTTGAAGATGCCGACATCTGATCATCCAGAGTCAGATGGTCAGACTGAACGAGCCAATCGTGTTCTCGAAGAGATACTTCGAGGATACGTACACTCCTTTAAGAGTTGGAGTGAGTTTTTGCCAATGGTAGAGTTTGCCATTAACAACTCGGTGCATGCGTCCACGACACATACACCGTTTTACGTGAACGGCTTACGCCATCCGCGTGTACTCACCTTACTAGATTGTAACTCTGGTTTAAGGAGGGAGGGACTCGCGCGAGCAAAAACCGATTTGGTTCACGCTCATCACGCTCTGACGAAGAGGTCATTGCGTTTGATGCCGATATCGATAACATCAATATCGAAGAAGATGATGCCAGTGAGAGTGCGGAAGCTCTCACTGAAGAAAAGGTTGATGTTGCTGCAGTGCACTCACAGCGCACAAAACCTAACGAGTCACCAGATGAGTTCAAACTGGCTCGTGAAACGGTAGTCCGTTTTGTGCAAGACTCCATCGCCGAAGCGGTGGATAAGCAAAAGCAAAACGCTGACAAGAATGGAAGGGAAAACACTCCTTTATTTAGTAAAGGTGACTTAGTCCTACTGTCTACGGTTAATCTACCAAAGCATGTAGTGACTAACTTGGGTAGTAGTAAACTACTACCCAAGTACATTGGCCCTTTTCGTGTATTGCACCGCCTAGGCAATGCATACACGATCGAGTTACAACGTAAGATGCGAACGCATCCCACGTTTCACGTTGGTCGGCTTAAGCCGTACCATCAGTACGCTGCTTCTTCCGATGAAGAACGCCCTTGCGCTCAAGCATCTCGAAGAGAGCCTTGTGCTCCCGATGGTGGGCATCGACAAGGGTCTGAAGAGCAGTTATCTCATCCCGAGACTGATCAACAATCCCACGAGCTACCTTTAGCTCGTCACGAAGAGATGTCAGAGCTCTCTCGTCCTCAAGCTGAGCAAAGGCAAACTCAGCTCGATGCTTCAAGACAGCGTCCGCCAGTTGGAGACGCCTCTCCCGCTCATGTTCGAGATCGCTGCGTAACCCTTGCGTTACGCGATCAAAGAAGCTCTCGGGAACACACCGATCCACATGATCGTGTGGAGAGCGTCTTCCCTCCTCCTCCACCTCCATTAGAGGACTCTCGCGGTGGCCAGCGCTATCTAGTTGAGCAGCTGTTGAACCACCGCAACGTGAACGGACGTCGGACGAGTTATCTCGTCCGGTGGCGCGGCTATCCCTCGTCCTGGGATACTTGGGAGCCCCGCAACCAACTGATGGTTGACGTACTGGGTCTAGTTGAGCAGTACGACGCGGCACATCCTGTGCCGCAGAAGGACCGCCGGAGAAAGTCTTCCCGGCACAGTCGTAAAGGGATTTCAGGTTGTCAATCCCTTCGTTCATCTCACTAGAGATACGTACGCGCCACCACGGGCTAGTAAGGAGGTAAGGCTCCTTAGGTGCTCGTGAAGAGTTGTTCACACAACATGGGCACGAGTCTCCCCAAGAGAGGCAGAGTAAATCTTTCTCCCTTGACAGACGATGCAGCTTGTAGCGTGCACCTGTCGGGGTTCGCTTTTCAAACTTATAATGAGCTTTGATAATTTTGTCGTTACAAACACCACGACCTACATCCTCAAGGTTATGGAAGTAAGCGTTCCACGCTTGAAGTAGTTAGGGACCATCACGCTTGTGATTCCCACTGTACCATCGATGTTTGAAGAAAGCATAGATGAAGAATTCATTCTCAGCGCGATAGGTTTTCGCGCTGGGGTCAAGGTTATGGATCCTTGACGAATCGAACAATCGTGTTCGATAACGATCACTCGTCGTCGCCCACAAGTGATCCATGACAGATTTAGGAGTCATCCATGCCTTCTTCCCGGGAGCGAGACGCAAAACATTGCGGTCCCGCTCTTCCTGCGACGTGCCGACAGAAGTACTGGCACCTCGCTGTGAAGTGGTGTCCATTGGAGAACCGACACCACTGTTAGCGCCCGAGTCTCGCGACCTCGAGCGCCTACGCTTCGGCGGTGGTTCATCTGATTCATCAGATGAACCAAAGATGCTGCGACGCAAAGCATCGTCCATGCCACGCTTGGCAGGCGGCTTGGATTCAATCGCCGTCGATAAGGATCCGTCTTCCGTATCAGGAGAGTATGAGACACCGAGCTCGTACTCTGTGAAGACATGAGTGTCTTCATGACCAGCGCCTGCATCACCAAGTGACACAGGCTGAGTGGCTTCAGCAACCGATGAGACATCTGTTGCTGTGGTTTCTGCTTCGGCGTCTGCACAGAGACGTGCGGACGCGCTCTCAGCGGCCTTGTTCGCCCACCGCATTGACTTGTTAACCAATGCGATGAAACTGTTGAAATGTGGACTCGGACCAACAAGTGCAAACCCTGTCCCAAATGCATTGGGACGAGTATCCATTCAGTCAATCAGTCACTAAAGTGACTGATGGTTGGGGGGGGGGTAATGTAACGGGGTGAATCGTTGCACAACAATTTTTGAGAAATTGTTAATAGAATATAACTGTAAGAGTTAAATTCTCAGAATATTGTCATAAGGACTAATATGCTGCAGCACTTACGAGTAGTTCCTGATTGGTTGATATAGGCCATTATATCAACCAACGAAGACGCGCCAAGACAGACGCACGCAATGAGTGATGAGCGGATATTTGATTTACACATTTGTATTTAGACATAGTTAGATGAAGATAAATTGTGACTTATTACAGACATTAACTATACTAAATACAGTTCTACTTTTTACTTTAACCAAGTACTCGCTTCTTCTTACCGTCTTCCTCTGCACGCACGAGTGTACGTGAAGTTCCGAGGCACCGCCTTATTCTGTTATCAGAATAAGTAGCTTGTACTGTCACCAGTACAAGCTTCGTGTGCCCCGTTACAAACCACAACTTTTTCTCCATTTCGATGTCCATGCTATTCACCACGGCGGTGGCATTCGGGGGTTCGACTTGTTGAAATGTTGTAACACTTGTCATCCACCCATTGTTCTGTACTGAACTATCTGTCGTGTGATATATAAATCTACCTGATTCGAACCGTGCGGGTTCGTCTAGATAGCTCAATGCGGACTGCAAGTTGACAGCATCATTGTTCACGGTAATTACGCCCTAGATGATCGGACAAATTGAACATTTAGACAAGCAGATAGATTGAATGCATTACTGATTAGAGGTGGACATCGTAGCCGCGCGGGCAGATTGAGATCTTCTTTTTTCTCCAATCGCTTCTCATTGTTCTTTCAACGTCTCACTAGTATTTGACCATCATTCCTGCCTTCTATCGTCACCGTAAAGCTTCTTGAAGTGCATCCACGCCATTCCGGCTACCTTGAGAGTGAAGCGCTGGTATATTCAGGGCACCCTCATGCGCTAGCGGGTGAAGAAAGCCGGCGATGTATCCAGTCACAACGTGCCACACCGGTTTCGATGAGCTTATGTGAGCGGCTGCTCATAGTATTGATCGTTACGCTTTCGATACGAACTTCAAGCGTGACATTTTCGGCATCGTTTTTGCGGTAATGACATCAGTGTTCATCAGACGAGCAGCTTGATTGAAAGACCTATATGGTCTACATGTGGACACCATATACATCAGGGTGCAAGCAGAATAAACTCCGATAAACCAACCCTTTCGAATCGACCTTCTCCTTCTCAAGTTGTCTACACTTCCTGTGCAGACTTCCTTCTTGCTCTTCAAGCTTTCTCGACAAGGCATATCCCCCTTTGACATCCATCAGTACGCACAAGACCAAGCGTTCGTCAATGTATTCGTTGTCTTCATCACAATCTTTCAGTGGGCATAGATGAATGCACTCAAGCTGCACAAGCTGCGTGGATCTTCTCTATGGACGTACTTACTCTTATGCTGATACAGCTAGCTCCCCGTGATGTGTACTCCACTTTGGCTCTACAGGGGAGTTGAGATTCACGCTTATTACTGAAGTATGTATTTACGAGCATCCACTATTGCTGCCTTCTTCCTTTTTTTCTCCATCAGGTCACTCATCAAGACCTTTCAATACAATGCGTCCGTAGTCCCGTGATACTCATCCAGGTTCAGAATAGAGTTATCTTACATCTTCGAATCATGCGGATTAAGCATATCACCACGTCTTTCTCCATGTTGGTGTCCATACTATTCATCTTGACGGAGTTGTTCAGGAACTTGTTGCAATGTTGTAACACTAGTCATCCACCCATTAGTCCGTACTGAATATCTGTCGCCTGATATGTAGAGCTACCTATTTCGAACCGTTCGGGGTAGTCTAGCTAGCTCAATGCGGACTGCAAGTTGACGGCATCATTGTTCACGGTAATTGCTCCTTAGATTGTTGCACGAATAGAACATTTAGACGGGCAATACGATTAAATGCAACAATGATTGGAGGAGGACATCGTAGCCGCGCGGGCAGATTGAGATCTTCTTTTTTCTCCAATCTCTTCTCATTCTTCCTCCATAGTCTCAATGGGATTGCGCCATCCTTCCTGCCTTCTGCCAATCACTGTAAAACTTCTTGAAGTGCATCCACGCCATTCCGGCTACCTTGAGAATGAAGCACTGGTATATTCAGGGAACCCTCATGCGCTAGCGGGTGAATAAAGTCGGCGATGTATCCAGTCACAATGTGCCACACCGGTTTCGATGAGCTTATGTGAGCGGCTGCTCATAGTATTGATCGTTACGCTTTCGATTCGAACTTCAAGCGTGGCATTTTCGGCATCGTTTTTGCGGTAATGACATCAGTGTTCATCAGACGAGCAGCTTGATTGAAAGACCTATATGGTTTACACGTGGACACCATATACATCAGGGTGCAAGCAGAATAAACTCCGATAAACCAACCCTTTCGAATCGACCTTCTCCTTCTCAAGTTGTCTACACTTCCTGTGCAGACTTCCTTCTTGCTCTTCAAGCTTCCTCGACAAGGCATATCCCCCTTTGACATCCATCAATGTACACAAGACCAAGCGTTCGTCAATGTATTCGTTGTCTTCATCACAATCTTTCAGTGGGCATAGATGAATGCACTCAAGCTGCACAAGCTGCGTGGATCTTCTCTATGGACGTACTTACTCTTATGCTGATACAGCTAGCTCCCCGTGATGTGTACTCCACTTTGGCTCTACAGGGGAGTTGAGATTCACGCTTATTACTGAAGTATGTATTTACGAGCATCCACTATTGCTGCCTTCTTCCTTTTTTTCTCCATCAGGTCACTCATCAAGACCTTTCAATACAATGCGTCCGTAGTCCCGTGATACTCATCCAGGTTCAGAATAGAGTTATCTTACATCTTCGAATCATGCGGATTAAGCATATCACCACGTCTTTCTCCATGTTGGTGTCCATACTATTCATCTTGACGGAGTTGTTCAGGAACTTGTTGCAATGTTGTAACACTAGTCATCCACCCATTAGTCCGTACTGAATATCTGTCGCCTGATATGTAGAGCTACCTATTTCGAACCGTTCGGGGTAGTCTAGCTAGCTCAATGCGGACTGCAAGTTGACGGCATCATTGTTCATGGTAATTGCTCCTTAGATTGTTGGACAAATAGAACATTTTGGACGAGCAATACGATTAAATGCAACAATGATTGGAGGAGGACATCGTAGCCGCGCGGGCAGATTGAGATCTTCTTTTTTCTCCAATCGCTTCTCATTCTTCCTCCAACGTCTCAATGGGATTTGACCATCCTTCCTGCCTTCTGCCAATCACCGTAAAACTTCTTGAAGTGCATCCACGCCATTCCGGCTACCTTGAGAATGAAGCACTGGTATATTCAGGGCACCCTCATGGGCCAGCGGGTGAAGAAAGCCGGCGATGTATCCAGTCACAACGTGCCACACCGGTTTCGATGAGCTTATGTGAGCGGCTGCTTATAGTATTGATCGTTACGCTTTCGATTCGAACTTCAAGCGTGGCATTTTCGGCATCGTTTTTGCGGTAATGACATCAGTGTTCATCAGACGAGCAGCTTGATTGAAAGACCTATATGGTTTACATGTGGACACCATATACATCAGGGTGCAAGCAGAATAAACTCCGATAAACCAACCCTTTCGAATCGACCTTCTCCTTCTCAAGTTGTCTACACTTCCTGTGCAGACTTCCTTCTTGCTCTTCAAGCTTCCTCGACAAGGCATATCCCCCTTTGACATCCATCAATGTACACAAGACCAAGCGTTCGTCAATGTATTCGTTGTCTTCATCACAATCTTTCAGTGGGCATAGATGAATGCACTCAAGCTGCACAAGCTGCGTGGATCTCCTCTATGGACGTACTTACTCTTATGCTGATACAGCTAGCTCCCCGTGATGTGTACTCCACTTTGGCTCTACAGGGGAGTTGAGATTCACGCTTATTACTGAAGTATGTATTTACGAGCATCCACTATTGCTGCCTTCTTCCTTTTTTTCTCCATCAGGTCACTCATCAAGACCTTTCAATACAATGCGTCCGCAGTCCCGTGATACTCATCCAGGTTCAGAATAGAGTTATCTTACATCTTCGAATCATGCGGATTAAGCATATCACCACGTCTTTCTCCATGTTGGTGTCCATACTATTCATCTTGACGGAGTTGTTCAGGAACTTGTTGCAATGTTGTAACACTAGTCATCCACCCATTAGTCCGTACTGAATATCTGTCGCCTGATATGTAGAGCTACCTATTTCGAACCGTTCGGGGTAGTCTAGCTAGCTCAATGCGGACTGCAAGTTGACGGCATCATTGTTCATGGTAATTGCTCCTTAGATTGTTGGACAAATAGAACATTTTGGACGAGCAATGCGATTAAATGCAACAATGATCGGAGGAGGATATCGTAGCCGCGCGGGCAGATTGAGATCTTCTTTTTCTCCAATCGCTTCTCATTCTTCCTTCAACGTCTCAAGTGGGATTTGGCCATCCTTCCTGCCTTCTGCCAATCACCGTAAAACTTCTTGAAGTGCATCCACGCCATTCCGGCTACCTTGAGAATGAAGCACTGGTATATTCAGGGCACCCTCATGCGCCAGCGGGTGAAGAAAGCCGGCGATGTATCCAGTCACAACGTGCCACCCCGGTTTCGATGAGCTTATGTGAGTGGCTGCTTATAGTATTGATGGTTACGCTTTCGATTCGAACTTCAAGCGTGGCATTTTCGGCATCGTTTTTGCGGTAATGACATCAGTGTTCATCAGACGAGCAGCTTGATTGAAAGACCTATATGGTTTACATGTGGACACCATATACATCAGGGTGCAAGCAGAATAAACTCCGATAAACCAACCCTTTCGAATCGACCTTCTCCTTCTCAAGTTGTCTACACTTCCTGTGCAGACTTCGTTCTTGCTCTTCAAGCTTCCTCGACAAGGCATATCCCCATTTGACATCCATCAATGTACACAAGACCAAGCGTTCGTCAATGTATTCGTTGTCTTCATCACAATCTTTCAGTGGGCATAGATGAATGCACTCAAGCTGCACAAGCTGCGTGGATCTCCTCTATGGACGTACTTACTCTTATGCTGATACAGCTAGCTCCCCGTGATGTGTACTCCACTTTGTCGCTATATGTGAAGTTGATATTCGCGCTTATTACTGAAGTATGTATTTACGAGCATCCACTATTGCTGCCTTCTTCCTTTTTTTCTCCATCAGGTCACTCATCAAGACCTTTCAATACAATGCGTCCGCAGTCCCGTGATACTCATCCAGGTTCAGAATAGAGTTATCTTACATCTTCGAATCATGCGGATTAAGCACATCACCACGTCTTTCTCCATGTTGGTGTCCATACTCTTCATCTTGACGGAGTTGTTCAGGAACTTGTTGCAATGTTGTAACACTAGTCATCCACCCATTAGTCCGTACTGAATATCTGTCGCCTGATATGTAGAGCTACCTATTTCGAACCGTTCGGGGTAGTCTAGCTAGCTCAATGCGGACTGCAAGTTGACGGCATCATTGTTCACGGTAATTACGCCTTAGATGATTGGGCGAATAGAACATTTAGACGAGCAAAACGATTGAATGCATTAATGATTGGAGGTGGACATCGTAGCCGCGCGGGCAGATTGAGATCTGTTTTTTCTCCAATCGCTTCTCATTCTTCCTTCAACGTCTCAATGGGATTTCGCCATCCTTCCTGCCTTCTGCCAATCACCGTAAAACTTCTTGAAGTGCATCCACGCCATTCCGGATCGCTTATGAATGAAGCACTGGTATGTTCAGGGCACCCTCATGCGTCACCGGTCGAAGAAAGCCGGAGATGTATCCAGTCACAACGTGCCACACCGGTTTCGATGAGCTTATGTGAGCGGCTGCTTGTAGTATTGATGGTTACGCTTTCGATCCGAACTTCAAGCGTGGCATTTTCGGCATCGTTTTTGCGGTAATGACATCAGTGTTCATCAGACGAGCAGCTTGATTGAAAAACCTATATGGTTTACATGTGGACACCATATACATCAGGGTGCAAGCAGAATAAACTCCGATAAACCAACCCTTTCGAATCGACCTTCTCCTTCTCAAGTTGTCTACACTTCCTGTGCAGACTTCCTTCTTGCTCTTCAAGCTTCCTCGACAAGGCATATCCCCTTTGACATCCATCAATGTACACAAGACCAAGCGTTCGTCAATGTATTCGTTGTCTTCATCACAATCTTTCAGTGGGCATAGATGAATGCACTCAAGCTGCACAAGCTGCGTGGATCTCCTCTATGGACGTACTTACTCTTATGCTGATACAGCTAGCTCCCCGTGATGTGTACTCCACTTTGGCTCTACAGGGGAGTTGAGATTCACGCTTATTACTGAAGTATGTATTTACGAGCATCCACTATTGCTGCCTTCTTCCTTTTTTTTTCTCCATCAGGTCACTCATCAAGACCTTTCAATACAATGCGTCCGTAGTCCCGTGATACTCATCCAGGTTCAGAATAGAGTTATCTTACATCTTCGAATCATGCGGATTAAGCATATCACCACGTCTTTCTCCATGTTGGTGTCCATACTATTCATCTTGACGGAGTTGTTCAGGAACTTGTTGCAATGTTGTAACACTAGTCATCCACCCATTAGTCCGTACTGAATATCTGTCGCCTGATATGTAGAGCTACCTATTTCGAACCGTTCGGGGTAGTCTAGCTAGCTCAATGCGGACTGCAAGTTGACGGCATCATTGTTCACGGTAATTGCGCCTTAGATTGATTGGACAAATAGAACATTTAGGACGAGCAAAACGATTAAATGCAACAATGATTGGAGGTGGACATCGTAGCCGCGCGGGCAGATTGAGATCTTCTTTTTTCTCCAATCGCTTCTCATTCTTCCTTCAACGTCTCAAGTGGGATTGCGCCATCCTTCCTGCCTTCTGCCAATCACCGTAAAACTTCTTGAAGTGCATCCACGCCATTCCGGCTACCTTGAGAATGAAGCACTGGTATATTCAGGGCACCCTCATGCGCCACCGGTCGAAGAAAGCCGGAGATGTATCCAGTCACAACGTGCCACACCGGTTTCGATGAGCTTATGTGAGCGGCTGCTTATAGTATTGATCGTTACGCTTTCGATTCGAACTTCAAGCGTGGCATTTTCGGCATCGTTTTTGCGGTAATGACATCAGTGTTCATCAGACGAGCAGCTTGATTGAAAGACCTATATGGTTTACATGTGGACACCATATACATCAGTGTGAAGGTAGATTACACTCCGATAAACCAACCCTTTCGAATCGACCTTCTCCTTCTCAAGTTGTCTACACTTCCTGTGCAGACTTCCTTCGTGCTCTTCAAGCTTCCTCGACAAGGCATATCCCCCTTTGACATCCATCAATATGCACAAGACCAAGCGTTCGTCAATGTATTCGTTGTCTTCATCACAATCTTTCAGTGGGCATAGATGAATGCACTCAAGCTGCACAAGCTGCGTGGATCTCCTCTATGGACGTACTTACTCTTATGCTGATACAGCTAGCTCCCCGTGATGTGTACTCCACTTTGGCTCTACAGGGGAGTTGAGATTCACGCTTATTACTGAAGTATGTATTTACGAGCATCCACTATTGCTGCCTTCTTCCTTTTTTTTTCTCCATCAGGTCACTCATCAAGACCTTTCAATACAATGCGTCCGCAGTCCCGTGATACTCATCCAGGTTCAGAATAGAGTTATCTTACATCTTCGAATCATGCGGATTAAGCATATCACCACGTCTTTCTCCATGTTGGTGTCCATACTATTCATCTTGACGGAGTTGTTCAGGAACTTGTTGCAATGTTGTAACACTAGTCATCCACCCATTAGTCCGTACTGAATATCTGTCGCCTGATATGTAGAGCTACCTATTTCGAACCGTTCGGGGTAGTCTAGCTAGCTCAATGCGGACTGCAAGTTGACGGCATCATTGTTCACGGTAATTACGCCTTAGATGGTTGGACAAATAGAACATTTAGGACGAGCAATACGATTAAATGCAACAATGATTGGAGGAGGACATCGTAGCCGCGCGGGCAGATTGAGATCTCCTTTTTTCTCCAATCGCTTCTCATTCTTCCTTCAACGTCTCAATGGGATTTGGCCATCCTTCCTGCCTTCTGCCAATCACCGTAAAACTTCTTGAAGTGCATCCACGCCATTCCGGCTACCTTGAGAATGAAGCACTGGTATATTCAGGGCACCCTCATGGGCCAGCGGGTGAAGAAAGTCGGCGATGTATCCAGTCACAACGTGCCACACCGGTTTCGATGAGCTTATGTGAGCGGCTGCTTATAGTATTGATCGTTACGCTTTCGATTCGAACTTCAAGCGTGGCATTTTCGGCATCGTTTTTGCGGTAATGACATCAGTGTTCATCAGACGAGCAGCTTGATTGAAAGACCTATATGGTTTACATGTGGACACCATATACATCAGGGTGCAAGCAGAATAAACTCCGATAAACCAACCCTTTCGAATCGACCTTCTCCTTCTCAAGTTGTCTACACTTCCTGTGCAGACTTCCTTCGTGCTCTTCAAGCTTTCTCGACAAGGCATATCCCCCTTTGACATCCATCAATGTACACAAGACCAAGCGTTCGTCAATGTATTCGTTGTCTTCATCACAATCTTTTAGTGGGCATAGATGAATGCACTCAAGCTGCACAAGCTGCGTGGATCTCCTCTATGGACGTACTTACTCTTATGCTGATACAGCTAGCTCCCCGTGATGTGTACTCCACTTTGGCTCTACAGGGGAGTTGAGATTCACGCTTATTACTGAAGTATGTATTTACGAGCATCCACTATTGCTGCCTTCTTCCTTTTTTTCTCCATCAGGTCACTCATCAAGACCTTTCAATACAATGCGTCCGTAGTCCCGTGATACTCATCCAGGTTCAGAATAGAGTTATCTTACATCTTCGAATCATGCGGATTAAGCATATCACCACGTCTTTCTCCATGTTGGTGTCCATACTATTCATCTTGACGGAGTTGTTCAGGAACTTGTTGCAATGTTGTAACACTAGTCATCCACCCATTAGTCCGTACTGAATATCTGTCGCCTGATATGTAGAGCTACCTATTTCGAACCGTTCGGGGTAGTCTAGCTAGCTCAATGCGGACTGCAAGTTGACGGCATCATTGTTCACGGTAATTGCGCCTTAGATGGTTGGGCAAATAGAACATTTAGGACGAGCAAAACGATTAAATGCATCAATGATTGGAGGTGGATATCGTAGCCGCGCGGGCAGATTGAGATCTTCTTTTTTCTCCAATCGCTTCTCATTCTTCCTCCAACGTCTCAATGGGATTGCGCCATCCTTCCTGCCTTCTGCCAATCACCGTAAAACTTCTTGAAGTGCATCCACGCCATTCCGGCTACCTTGAGAATGAAGCACTGGTATATTCAGGGAACCCTCATGCGCTAGCGGGTGAAGAAAGTCGGCGATGTATCCAGTCACAATGTGCCACACCGGTTTCGATGAGCTTATGTGAGCGGCTGCTTATAGTATTGATCGTTACGCTTTCGATTCGAACTTCAAGCGTGGCATTTTCGGCATCGTTTTTGCGGTAATGACATCAGTGTTCATCAGACGAGCAGCTTGATTGAAAGACCTATATGGTTTACATGTGGACACCATATACATCAGGGTGCAAGCAGAATAAACTCCGATAAACCAACCCTTTCGAATCGACCTTCTCCTTCTCAAGTTGTCTACACTTCCTGTGCAGACTTCCTTCGTGCTCTTCAAGCTTTCTCGACAAGGCATATCCCCCTTTGACATCCATCAATATGCACAAGACCAAGCGTTCGTCAATGTATTCGTTGTCTTCATCACAATCTTTCAGTGGGCATAGATGAATGCACTCAAGCTGCACAAGCTGCGTGGATCTCCTCTATGGACGTACTTACGCTTATGCTGATACAGCTAGCTCCCCGTGATGTGTACTCCACTTTGGCTCTACAGGGGAGTTGAGATTCACGCTTATTACTGAAGTATGTATTTACGAGCATCCACTATTGCTGCCTCTTCCTTTTTTTCTCCATCAGGTCACTCATCAAGACCTTTCAATACAATGCGTCCGTAGTCCCGTGATACTCATCCAGGTTCAGAATAGAGTTATCTTGCATCTTCGAATCATGCGGATTAAGCATATCACCACGTCTTTCTCCATGTTGGTGTCCATACTATTCATCTTGACGGAGTTGTTCAGGAACTTGTTGCAATGTTGTAACACTAGTCATCCACCCATTAGTCCGTACTGAATATCTGTCGCCTGATATGTAGAGCTACCTATTTCGAACCGTTCGGGGTAGTCTAGCTAGCTCAATGCGGACTGCAAGTTGACGGCATCATTGTTCACGGTAATTGCTCCTTAGATTGTTGCACGAATAGAACATTTAGACGGGCAATACGATTAAATGCAACAATGATTGGAGGAGGACATCGTAGCCGCGCGGGCAGATTGAGATCTTCTTTTTTCTCCAATCGCTTCTCATTCTTCCTCCAACGTCTCAATGGGATTTGACAATCCTTCCTGCCTTCTGCCAATCACTGTAAAACTTCTTGAAGTGCATCCACGCCATTCCGGCTACCTTGAGAATGAAGCACTGGTATATTCAGGGCACCCTCATGCGCCAGCGGGTGAAGAAAGCCGGCGATGTATCCAGTCACAACGTGCCACACCGGTTTCGATGAGCTTATGTGAGCGGCTGCTTATAGTATTGATCGTTACGCTTTCGATTCGAACTTCAAGCGTGGCATTTTCGGCATCGTTTTTGCGGTAATGACATCAGTGTTCATCAGACGAGCAGCTTGATTGAAAGACCTATATGGTTTACATGTGGACACCATATACATCAGGGTGCAAGCAGAATAAACTCCGATAAACCAACCCTTTCGAATCGACCTTCTCCTTCTCAAGTTGTCTACACTTCCTGTGCAGACTTCCTTCGTGCTCTTCAAGCTTTCTCGACAAGGTATATCCCCCTTTGACATCCATCAGTACGCACAATACCAAGCGTTCGTCAATGTATTCGTTGTCTTCATCACAATCTTTCAGTGGGCATAGATGAATGCACTCAAGCTGCACAAGCTGCGTGGATCTCCTCTATGGACGTACTTACTCTTATGCTGATACAGCTAACTCTCCGTGATGTGTACTCCACTTTGGCTCTACAGGGGAGTTGAGATTCACGCTTATAACTGAAGTATGTATTTACGAGCATCCACTATTGCTGCCTTCTTCCTTTTTTTCTCCATCAGGTCACTCATCAAGACCTTTCAATACAATGCGTCCGTAGTCCCGTGATACTCATCCAGGTTCAGAATAGAGTTATCTTACATCTTCGAATCATGCGGATTAAGCATATCACCACGTCTTTCTCCATGTTGGTGTCCATACTATTCATCTTGACGGAGTTGTTCAGGAACTTGTTGCAATGTTGTAACACTAGTCATCCACCCATTAGTCCGTACTGAACATCTGTCGCCTGATATGTAGAGCTACCTATTTCGAACCGTTCGGGGTAGTCTAGCTAGCTCAATGCGGACTGCAAGTTGACGGCATCATCGTTCACGGTAATTGCTCCTTAGATTGTTGCACGAATAGAACATTTAGACGGGCAATACGATTAAATGCAACAATGATTGGAGGAGGACATCGTAGCCGCGCGGGCAGATTGAGATCTTCTTTTTTCTCCAATCGCTTCTCATTCTTCCTCCAACGTCTCAATGGGATTGCGCCATCCTTCCTGCCTTCTGCCAATCACCGTAAAACTTCTTGAAGTGCATCCACGCCATTCCGGCTACCTTGAGAATGAAGCACTGGTATATTCAGGGAACCCTCATGCGCTAGCGGGTGAAGAAAGTCGGCGATGTATCCAGTCACAATGTGCCACACCGGTTTCGATGAGCTTATGTGAGCGGCTGCTTATAGTATTGATCGTTACGCTTTCGATTCGAACTTCAAGCGTGGCATTTTCGGCATCGTTTTTGCGGTAATGACATCAGTGTTCATCAGACGAGCAGCTTGATTGAAAGACCTATATGGTTTACATGTGGACACCATATACATCAGGGTGCAAGCAGAATAAACTCCGATAAACCAACCCTTTCGAATCGACCTTCTCCTTCTCAAGTTGTCTACACTTCCTGTGCAGACTTCCTTCGTGCTCTTCAAGCTTTCTCGACAAGGTATATCCCCCTTTGACATCCATCAATATGCACAATACCAAGCGTTCGTCAATGTATTCGTTGTCTTCATCACAATCTTTCAGTGGGCATAGATGAATGCACTCAAGCTGCACAAGCTGCGTGGATCTTCTCTATGGACGTACTTACGCTTATGCTGATACAGCTAGCTCCCCGTGATGTGTACTCCACTTTGGCTCTACAGGTGAAGTTGAGATTCACGCTTATTACTGAAGTATGTATTTACGAGCATCCACTATTGCTGCCTCTTCCTTTTTTTCTCCATCAGGTCACTCATCAAGACCTTTCAATACAATGCGTCCGTAGTCCCGTGATACTCATCCAGGTTCAGAATAGAGTTATCTTGCATCTTCGAATCATGCGGATTAAGCATATCACCACGTCTTTCTCCATGTTGGTGTCCATACTATTCATCTTGACGGAGTTGTTCAGGAACTTGTTGCAATGTTGTAACACTAGTCATCCACCCATTAGTCCGTACTGAATATCTGTCGCCTGATATGTAGAGCTACCTATTTCGAACCGTTCGGGGTAGTCTAGCTAGCTCAATGCGGACTGCAAGTTGACGGCATCATTGTTCACGGTAATTACGCCTCAGATGATCGGGCAAATTGAACGTTTAGACGGGCAAAACGATTGAATGCATTACTGATTGGAGGTGGACATCGTAGCCGCGCGGGCAGATTGAGATCTCCTTTTTTTCTCCAATCGCTTCTCATTCTTCCTTCAACGTCTCAATGGGATTTGACCATCCTTCCTGCCTTCTGCCAATCACCGTAAAACTTCTTAAGATGCATCCCTGTCATTCCGGATCGCTTATGAATGAAGCACTGGTATGTTCAGGGCACCCTCATGCGCCACCGGTCGAAGAAAGCCGGAGATGTATCCAGTCACAACGTGCCACACCGGTTTCGATGAGCTTATGTGAGCGGCTGCTTATAGTATTGATCGTTACGCTTTCGATTCGAACTTCAAGCGTGGCATTTTCGGCATCGTTTTTGCGGTAATGACATCAGTGTTCATCAGACGAGCAGCTTGATTGAAAGACCTATATGGTTTACATGTGGACACCATATACATCAGGGTGCAAGCAGAATAAACTCCGATAAACCAACCCTTTCGAATCGACCTTCTCCTTCTCAAGTTGTCTACACTTCCTGTGCAGACTTCCTTCGTGCTCTTCAAGCTTCCTCGACAAGGCATATCCCCCTTTGACATCCATCAATATGCACAAGACCAAGCGTTCGTCAATGTATTCGTTGTCTTCATCACAATCTTTCAGTGGGCATAGATGAATGCACTCAAGCTGCACAAGCTGTGTGGATCTCCTCTATGGACGTACTTACTCTTATGCTGATACAGCTAGCTCCCCGTGATGTGTACTCCACTTTGGCTCTACAGGGGAGTTGAGATTCACGCTTATAACTGAAGTATGTATTTACGAGCATCCACTATTGCTGCCTTCTTCCTTTTTTTCTCCATCAGGTCACTCATCAAGACCTTTCAATACAATGCGTCCGTAGTCCCGTGATACTCATCCAGGTTCAGAATAGAGTTATCTTACATCTTCGAATCATGCGGATTAAGCATATCACCACGTCTTTCTCCATGTTGGTGTCCATACTATTCATCTTGACGGAGTTGTTCAGGAACTTGTTGCAATGTTGTAACACTAGTCATCGACCCATTAGTTCGTGTTGAATATCTGTCGCCTGATATGTCGAGCTACCTATTTCGAACCGTTCGGGGTAGTCTAGCTAGCTCAATGCGGACTGCAAGTTGACGGCATCATTGTTCATGGTAATTGCTCCTTAGATTGTTGGACAAATAGAACATTTTGGACGAGCAATACGATTAAATGCAACAATGATTGGAGGAGGACATCGAAGCCGCGCGGGCAGATTGAGATCTTCTTTTTTCTCCAATCGCTTCTCATTCTTCCTCCAACGTCTCAATGGGATTTGACCATCCTTTCTGCCTTCTGTCAATCACCGTAAAACTTCTTGAAGTGCATCCACGCCATTCCGGCTACCTTGAGAGTGAAGCGCTGGTATATTCTGGGCACCCTCATGCGCTAGCGGGTGAAGAAAGCCGGCGATGTATCCAGTCACAACGTGCCACACCGGTTTCGATGAGCTTATGTGAGCGGCTGCTTATAGTATTGATCGTTACGCTTTCGATTCGAACTTCAAGCGTGGCATTTTCGGCATCGTTTTTGCGGTAATGACATCAGTGTTCATCAGACGAGCAGCTTGATTGAAAGACCTATATGGTTTACATGTGGACACCATATACATCAGGGTGCAAGCAGAATAAACTCCGATAAACCAACCCTTTCGAATCGACCTTCTCCTTCTCAAGTTGTCTACACTTCCTGTGCAGACTTCCTTCGTGCTCTTCAAGCTTTCTCGACAAGGCATATCCCCCTTTGACATCCATCAATATGCACAAGACCAAGCGTTCGTCAATGTATTCGTTGTCTTCATCACAATCTTTCAGTGGGCATAGATGAATGCACTCAAGCTGCACAAGCTGCGTGGATCTTCTCTATGGACGTACTTACGCTTATGCTGATACAGCTAGCTCCCCGTGATGTGTACTCCACTTTGGCTCTACAGGGAAGTTGAGATTCACGCTTATTACTGAAGTATGTATTTAGGAGCATCCACTATTGCTGCCTTCTTCCTTTTTTTCTCCATCAGGTCACTCATCAAGACCTTTCAATACAATGCGTCCGTAGTCCCGTGATACTCATCCAGGTTCAGAATAGAGTTATCTTACATCTTCGAATCATGCGGATTAAGCATATCACCACGTCTTTCTCCATGTTGGTGTCCATACTATTCATCTTGACGGAGTTGTTCAGGAACTTGTTGCAATGTTGTAACACTAGTCATCCACCCATTAGTCCGTACTGAATATCTGTCGCCTGATATGTAGAGCTACCTATTTCGAACCGTTCGGGGTAGTCTAGCTAGCTCAATGCGGACTGCAAGTTGACGGCATCATTGTTCACGGTAATTACGCCTTAGATGGTTGGGCAAATAGAACATTTAGACGGGCAAAACGATTAAATGCATTACTGATTGGAGGTGGACATCGTAGCCGCGCGGGCAGATTGAGATCTTCTTTTTTCTCCAATCGCTTCTCATTCTTCCTCCAACGTCTCAATGGGATTTGACCATCCTTCCTGCCTTCTGCCAATCACCGTAAAACTTCTTGAAGTGCATCCACGCCATTCCGGCTACCTTGAGAATGAAGCACTGGTATATTCAGGGCACCCTCATGCGCTAGCGGGTGAAGAAAGCCGGCGATGTATCCAGTCACAACGTGCCACACCGGTTTCGATGAGCTTATGTGAGCGGCTGCTTATAGTATTGATCGTTACGCTTTCGATTCGAACTTCAAGCGTGGCATTTTCGGCATCGTTTTTGCGGTAATGACATCAGTGTTCATCAGACGAGCAGCTTGATTGAAAGACCTATATGGTTTACATGTGGACACCATATACATCAGGGTGCAAGCAGAATAAACTCCGATAAACCAACCCTTTCGAATCGACCTTCTCCTTCTCAAGTTGTCTACACTTCCTGTGCAGACTTCCTTCGTGCTCTTCAAGCTTTCTCGACAAGGCATATCCCCCTTTGACATCCATCAATATGCACAAGACCAAGCGTTCGTCAATGTATTCGTTGTCTTCATCACAATCTTTCAGTGGGCATAGATGAATGCACTCAAGCTGCACAAGCTGCGTGGATCTTCTCTATGGACGTACTTACTCTTATGCTGATACAGCTAGCTCCCCGTGATGTGTACTCCACTTTGGCTCTACAGGGGAGTTGAGATTCACGCTTATTACTGAAGTATGTATTTACGAGCATCCACTATTGCTGCCTTCTTCCTTTTTTTCTCCATCAGGTCACTCATCAAGACCTTTCAATACAATGCGTCCGTAGTCCCGTGATACTCATCCAGGTTCAGAATAGAGTTATCTTACATCTTCGAATCATGCGGATTAAGCATATCACCACGTCTTTCTCCATGTTGGTGTCCATACTATTCATCTTGACGGAGTTGTTCAGAAACTTGTTGCAATGTTGTAACACTAGTCATCCACCCATTAGTCCGTACTGAATATCTGTCGCCTGATATGTAGAGCTACCTATTTCGAACCGTTCGGGGTTGTCTAGCTAGCTCAGTGCGGACTGCAAGTTGACGGCATCATTGTTCACGGTAATTACGCCTTAGATGATCGGGCAAATTGAACATTTAGACGGGCAATACGATTAAATGCAACAATGTTGGAGGTGGACATCGTAGCCGCGCGGGCAGATTGAGATCTTCTTTTTTCTCCAATCGCTTCTCATTCTTCCTCCAACGTCTCAAGTGGATTGCGCCATCCTTCCTGCCTTCTGCCAATCACCGTAAAACTTCTTGAAGTGCATCCACGCCATTCCGGCTACCTTGAGAGTGAAGCACTGGTATATTCAGGGCACCCTCATGCGCTAGCGGGTGAAGAAAGCCGGCGATGTATCCAGTCACAACGTGCCACACCGGTTTCGATGAGCTTATGTGAGCGGCTGCTTATAGTATTGATCGTTACGCTTTCGATTCGAACTTCAAGCGTGGCATTTTCGGCATCGTTTTTGCGGTAATGACATCAGTGTTCATCAGACGAGCAGCTTGATTGAAAGACCTATATGGTTTACATGTGGACACCATATACATCAGGGTGCAAGCAGAATAAACTCCGATAAACCAACCCTTTCGAATCGACCTTCTCCTTCTCAAGTTGTCTACACTTCCTGTGCAGACTTCCTTCGTGCTCTTCAAGCTTTCTCGACAAGGCATATCCCCCTTTGACATCCATCAATATGCACAAGACCAAGCGTTCGTCAATGTATTCGTTGTCTTCATCACAATCTTTCAGTGGGCATAGATGAATGCACTCAAGCTGCACAAGCTGCGTGGATCTTCTCTATGGACGTACTTACGCTTATGCTGATACAGCTAGCTCCCCGTGATGTGTACTCCACTTTGGCTCTACAGGGGAGTTGAGATTCACGCTTATTACTGAAGTATGTATTTACGAGCATCCACTATTGCTGCCTTCTTCCTTTTTTTCTCCATCAGGTCACTCATCAAGACCTTTCAATACAATGCGTCCGTAGTCCCTGTGATACTCATCCAGGTTCAGAATAGAGTTATCTTACATCTTCGAATCATGCGGATTAAGCATATCACCACGTCTTTCTCCATGTTGGTGTCCATACTATTCATCTTGACGGAGTTGTTCAGGAACTTGTTGCAATGTTGTAACACTAGTCATCCACCCATTAGTCCGTACTGAATATCTGTCGCCTGATATGTAGAGCTACCTATTTCGAACCGTTCGGGGTAGTCTAGCTAGCTCAATGCGGACTGCAAGTTGACGGCATCATTGTTCATGGTAATTGCTCCTTAGATTGTTGGACAAATAGAACATTTTGGACGAGCAATACGATTAAATGCAACAATGATTGGAGGAGGACATCGTAGCCGCGCGGGCAGATTGAGATCTTCTTTTTTCTCCAATCGCTTCTCATTCTTCCTCCAACGACTCAATGGGATTTGACCATCCTTCCTGCCTTCTGCCAATCACCGTAAAACTTCTTGAAGTGCATCCACGCCATTCCGGCTACCTTGAGAGTGAAGCACTGGTATATTCAGGGCACCCTCATGCGCTAGCGGGTGAAGAAAGCCGGCGATGTATCCAGTCACAACGTGCCACACCGGTTTCGATGAGCTTATGTGAGCGGCTGCTTATAGTATTGATCGTTACGCTTTCGATTCGAACTTCAAGCGTGGCATTTTCGGCATCGTTTTTGCGGTAATGACATCAGTGTTCATCAGACGAGCAGCTTGATTGAAAGACCTATATGGTTTACATGTGGACACCATATACATCAGGGTGCAAGCAGAATAAACTCCGATAAACCAACCCTTTCGAATCGACCTTCTCCTTCTCAAGTTGTCTACACTTCCTGTGCAGACTTCCTTCGTGCTCTTCAAGCTTTCTCGACAAGGCATATCCCCCTTTGACATCCATCAATATGCACAAGACCAAGCGTTCGTCAATGTATTCGTTGTCTTCATCACAATCTTTCAGTGGGCATAGATGAATGCACTCAAGCTGCACAAGCTGCGTGGATCTTCTCTATGGACGTACTTACGCTTATGCTGATACAGCTAGCTCCCCGTGATGTGTACTCCACTTTGGCTCTACAGGGGAGTTGAGATTCACGCTTATTACTGAAGTATGTATTTACGAGCATCCACTATTGCTGCCTCTTCCTTTTTTTCTCCATCAGGTCACTCATCAAGACCTTTCAATACAATGCGTCCGTAGTCCCGTGATACTCATCCAGGTTCAGAATAGAGTTATCTTACATCTTCGAATCATGCGGATTAAGCATATCACCACGTCTTTCTCCATGTTGGTGTCCATACTATTCATCTTGACGGAGTTGTTCAGGAACTTGTTGCAATGTTGTAACACTAGTCATCCACCCATTAGTCCGTACTGAATATCTGTCGCCTGATATGTAGAGCTACCTATTTCGAACCGTTCGGGGTAGTCTAGCTAGCTCAATGCGGACTGCAAGTTGACGGCATCATTGTTCATGGTAATTGCTCCTTAGATTGTTGGACAAATAGAACATTTTGGACGAGCAATACGATTAAATGCAACAATGATTGGAGGAGGACATCGTAGCCGCGCGGGCAGATTGAGATCTCCTTTTTTCTCCAATCGCTTCTCATTCTTCCTTCAACGTCTCAATGGGATTTGACCATCCTTCCTGCCTTCTGCCAATCACCGTAAAACTTCTTGAAGTGCATCCACGCCATTCCGGCTACCTTGAGAGTGAAGCGCTGGTATATTCAGGGCACCCTCATGCGCTAGCGGGTGAAGAAAGCCGGCGATGTATCCAGTCACAACGTGCCACACCGGTTTCGATGAGCTTATGTGAGCGGCTGCTTATAGTATTGATCGTTACGCTTTCGATTCGAACTTCAAGCGTGGCATTTTCGGCATCGTTTTTGCGGTAATGACATCAGTGTTCATAAAATTTGAAGGGTGTTTGGGGTTCTTATATAAAATTAAAATAAAAAAAGGAAAAAGAAAAAAAAACCCACACATACTTCTCTCTTTTCTTCTTTTTCTTTTTTTTTTTTTTGTTTTTTTTTTTTTTTTTTTTTTATTTTTTTTTCATATTTTTTCTTTTCCTTCTTCATTACTCCACATCCCTTCACATCCTTCATAACCAACAATAAAAAGAAGAAGTATAAGTGTTAATGTTTTTATTTTTTTTAATCTTTTTATTTAGTGGGTGTGAATGAATGAAAAAAAAAAAAAAAATGTTTGTAGCTTCTCTTATGGACTCCTATATGGATGTTGATAAATATGCCCTCCCGTGGTGTTTTCTATTATTTTTTTTCAAAGGGGGGGGGGGTGTTTAAAAATGAGTGTGTATTTTTGAGAAACAATTTTTTTTTTTTTTTTTTTTTTTTCTGACCATCAGGTCACTTATCAAGACCTTTCAAGTTACAATGCGTCCGTAGTCCCTGTGATACTCATCCAGGTTCAGAATAGAGTTAACTTACATCTTCGAATCACGCGGATTAAGCATATCACCACGTCTTTCTCCATGTTGGTGTCCATACTATTCATCTTGACGGAGTTGTTCAGGAACTTGTTGCAATGTTGTAACACTAGTCATCCACCCATTAGTCCGTACTGAATATCTGTCGCCTGATATGTAGAGCTACCTATTTCGAACCGTTCGGGGTAGTCTAGCTAGCTCAATGCGGACTGCAAGTTGACGGCATCATTGTTCACGGTAATTACGCCTCACGACGATGCGTACTCCAATCTGTTGCTATATGTGAAGTTGAGATTCGCGCTTATTACTGAAGTATATATTTACGAGCATCCACTATTGCTGCATTCTTCCTTTTCTTGCTCCATAAAGACGGTCAAGACCTTTCAATACAATGCGTCCGTAGTCCCGTGATACTCATCCAGGTTCAGAATAGAGTTATCTTACTTTTTCGAATCATGCGGATTAAGCATATCACCACGTCTTTCTCCGTGTTGTTGTCCCTGCTATTCATGTCGAAGGAGTTGTTCAGGAACTTGTTGCAATGTTGTAACACTAGTCATCCACCCATTAGTCCGTACTTAATATCTTTTGCCTAAGATAAAGAGCAACCGATTTTGAACCGTGCGGGTTCGTCTAGACAGCTCAATGCGAACAGCAAGTTAACGGCATCATTGTTCTCGGTAATTACGCCTCAGATGATCGGGCAAATTGAACATTTAGACGGGCAGAACGATTGAATGCATTACTGATTGGAGGTGGATATCGTAGCCGCGCGGGCAGACTGAGATCTTCTTTTTTTCCAATCGCTTCTCATTCTTCCTTCAACGTCTCAAGTGGATTGCGCCATCCTTCCTGCCTTCTGCCAATCACCGTAAAACTTCTTGAAGTGCATCCACGCCATTCCGGCTACCTTGAGAGTGAAGCCCTGGTATATTCAGGGCACCCTCATGCGCTAGCGGGTGAAGAAAGCCGGCGATGTATCCAGTCACAACGTGCCACACCGGTTTCGATGAGCTTATGTGAGCGGCTGCTTATAGTATTGATCGTTACGCTTTCGATTCGAACTTCAAGCGTGGCATTTTCGGCATCGTTTTTGCGGTAATGACATCAGTGTTCATCAGACGAGCAGCTTGATTGAAAGACCTATATGGTTTACATGTGGACACCATATACATCAGGGTGCAAGCAGAATAAACTCCGATAAACCAACCCTTTCGAATCGACCTTCTCCTTCTCAAGTTTCAGGTGTTTTAGGTTGTCTACACTAACTGTGCAGACTTCCTTCGTGCTCTTCAAGCTTTCTCGACAAGGCATATCCCCCTTTGACATCCATCAATATGCACAAGACCAAGCGTTCGTCAATGTATTCGTTGTCTTCATCACAATCTTTCAGTGGGCATAGATGAATGCACTCAAGCTGCACAAGCTGCGTGGATCTTCTCTATGGACGTACTTACGCTTATGCTGATACAGCTAGCTCCCCACGATGCGTACTCCAATCTGTTGCTATATGTGAAGTTGAGATTCGCGCTTATTACTGAAGTATATATTTACGAGCATCCACTATTGCTGCATTCTTCCTTTTCTTGCTCCATAAAGACGGTCAAGACCTTTCAATACAATGCGTCCGTAGTCCCGTGATACTCATCCAGGTTCAGAATAGAGTTATCTTACATCTTCGAATCATGCGGATTAAGCATATCACCACGTCTTTCTCCGTGTTGTTGTCCATGCTATTCATGTCGAAGGAGTTGTTCAGGAACTTGTTGCAATGTTGTAACACTAGTCATCCACCCATTAGTCCGTACTGAATATCTGTCGCCTGATATGTAGAGCTACCTATTTCGAACCGTTCGGGGTAGTCTAGCTAGCTCAATGCGGACTGCAAGTTGACGGCATCATTGTTCACGGTAATTACGCCTCAGATGATCGGGCAAATTGAACGTTTAGACGGGCAGAACGATTAAATGCATTACTGATTGGAGGTGGATATCGTAGCCGCGCGGGCAGATTGAGATCTTCTTTTTTCTCCAATCGCTTCTCATTCTTCCTCCAACGTCTCAATGGGATTTGACCATCCTTCCTGCCTTCTGCCAATCACCGTAAAACTTCTTGAAGTGCATCCACGCCATTCCGGCTACCTTGAGAGTGAAGCGCTGGTATATTCAGGGAACCCTCATGCGCTAGCGGGTGAAGAAAGCCGGCGATGTATCCAGTCACAACGTGCCACACCGGTTTCGATGAGCTTATGTGAGCGGCTGCTTATAGTATTGATCGTTACGCTTTCGATTCGACCTTCAAGCGTGGCATTTTCGGCATCGTTTTTGCGGTAATGACATCAGTGTTCATCAGACGAGCAGCTTGATTGAAAGACCTATATAGTTTACATGTGGACACCATATACATCAGGGTGCAAGCAGAATAAACTCCGATAAACCAACCCTTTCGAATCGACCTTCTCCTTCTCAAGTTTCAGGTGTTTTAGGTTGTCTACACTTCCTGTGCAGACTTCCTTCGTGCTCTTCAAGCTTTCTCGACAAGGCATATCCCCCTTTGACATCCATCAATATGCACAATACCAAGCGTTCGTCAATGTATTCGTTGTCTTCATCACAATCTTTCAGTGGGCATAGATGAATGCACTCAAGCTGCACAAGCTTTGTGGATCTCCTCTATGGACGTACTTACTCTTATGCTGATACAGCTAGCTCCCCGTGATGTGTACTCCACTTTGGCTCTACAGGGGAGTTGAGATTCACGCTTATAACTGAAGTATGTATTTACGAGCATCCACTATTGCTGCCTTCTTCCTTTTTTTCTCCATCAGGTCACTCATCAAGACCTTTCAATACATTGCGTCCGCAGTCCCGTGATACTCATCCAGGTTCAGAATAGAGTTATCTTACATCTTCGAATCACGCGGATTAAGCATATCACCACGTCTTTCTCCATGTTGGTGTCCATACTATTCATCTTGACGGAGTTGTTCAGGAACTTGTTGCAATGTTGTAACACTAGTCATCGACCCATTAGTTCGTGTTGAATATCTGTCGCCTGATATGTAGAGCAACCGGTTTCGAACCGTGCGGGTTCGTCTAGCTAGCTCAATGCGGACTGCAAGTTGACGGCATCATTGTTCATGGTAATTGCTCCTTAGATTGTTGGACAAATAGAACATTTTGGACGAGCAATACGATTAAATGCAACAATGATTGGAGGAGGACATCGTAGCCGCGCGGGCAGATTGAGATCTCCTTTTTTCTCCAATCGCTTCTCATTCTTCCTTCAACGTCTCAATGGGATTTGACCATCCTTCCTGCCTTCTGCCAATCACCGTAAAACTTCTTGAAGTGCATCCACGCCATTCCGGCTACCTTGAGAGTGAAGCACTGGTACATTCAGGGCATCCTCATGCGCTAGCGGGTGAAGAAAGCCGGCGATGTATCCAGGCACAACGTGCCACCCCGGTTTCGATGAGCTTACGTTAGCGGCTGCTCATAGTATTGATCGTTACGCTTTTGATTCGAACTTCAAGCGTGGCATTTTCGGCATCGTTTTTGCGGTAATGACGTCAGTGTTCATCAGACGAGCTGCTTGATTGAAAGACCTATATAGTTTACATGTGGATGCCACATACATCAGGGTGCAAGCAGAATAAACTCCGATAAACCAACCCTTTCGAATCGACCTTCTCCTTCTCAAGTTGTCTACACTTCCTGTGCAGACTTCCTTCGTGCTCTTCAAGCTTCCTCGACAAGGTATATCCCCCTTTGACATCCATCAATATGCACAAGACCAAGCGTTCGTCAATGTATTCGTTGTCTTCATCACAATCTTTTAGTGGGCATAGATGAATGCACTCAAGCTGCACTAGCTGCGTGGATCTTCTCTATGGACGTACTTACTCTTCTGCTGATACAGCTAGCTCCCCGTGATGTGTACTCCACTTTGGCTCTACAGGGGAGTTGAGATTCACGCTTATTACTGAAGCATGTATTTACGAGCATCCACTATTGCTGCCTTCTTCCTTTTTTTTCTCCATCAGGTCACTCATCAAGACCTTTCAATACATAGCGTCCGCAGTCCCGTGATACTCATCCAGGTTCAGAATAGAGTTATCTTACATCTTCGAATCATGCGGATTAAGCATATCACCACGTCTTTCTCCATGTTGTTGTCCATACTATTCACCTTGACGGAGTTGTTCAGGAACTTGTTGCAATGTTGTAACACTAGTCATCCACCCATTAGTCCGTACTGAATATCTGTCGCCTGATATGTAGAGCTACCTATTTCGAACCGTTCGGGGTAGTCTAGCTAGACCAATGCGGACTGCAAGTTGACGGCATCATTGTTCATGGTAATTGCTCCTTAGATTGTTGGACAAATAGAACATTTTGGACGAGCAATACGATTGAATGCAACAATGATTGGAGGAGGACATCGTAGCCGCGCGGGCAGATTGAGATCTCCTTTTTTCTCCAATCGCTTCTCATTCTTCCTTCAACGTCTCAATGGGATTTGACCATCCTTCCTGCCTTCTGCCAATCACCGTAAAACTTCTTGAAGTGCATCCACGCCATTCCGGCTACCTTGAGATTGAAGCACTGGTACATTCAGGGCACCCTCATGCGCTAGCGGGTGAAGAAAGCCGGCGATGTATCCAGTCACAACGTGCCACACCGGTTTCGATGAGCTTATGTGAGCGGCTGCTTATAGTATTGATCGTTACGCTTTCGATTCGAACTTCAAGCGTGGCATTTTCGGCATCGTTTTTGCGGTAATTACATCAGTGTTCATCAGACGAGCAGCTTGATTGAAAGACCTATATGGCTTACATGTGGATACCATATACATCAGGGTGCAAGCAGAATAAACTCCGATAAACCAACCCTTTCGAATCGACCTTCTCCTTCTCAAGTTGTCTACACTTCCTGTGCAGACTTCCTTCGTGCTCTTCAAGCTTCCTCGACAAGGCATATCCCCCTTTGACATCCATCAATATGCACAAGACCAAGCGCTCGTATTCGTTGTCTTCATCACAATCTTTCAGTGGGCATAGATGAATGCACTCAAGATGCACAAGCTGCGTGGATCTCCTCTATGGACGTACTTACTCTTATGCTGATACAGCTAGCTCCCCGTGATGTGTACTCCACTTTGGCTCTACAGGGGAGTTGAGATTCACGCTTATTACTGAAGTATGTATTTACGAGCATCCACTATTGCTGCCTTCTTCCTTTTTTTTCTCCATCAGGTCACTCATCAAGACCTTTCAATACATAGCGTCCGCAGTCCCGTGATACTCATCCAGGTTCAGAATAGAGTTATCTTACATCTTCGAATCATGCGGATTAAGCATATCACCACGTCTTTCTCCATGTTGTTGTCCATACTATTCACCTTGACGGAGTTGTTCAGGAACTTGTTGCAATGTTGTAACACTAGTCATCCACCCATTAGTCCGTACTGAATATCTGTCGCCTGATATGTAGAGCTACCTATTTCGAACCGTTCGGGGTAGTCTAGCTAGACCAATGCGGACTGCAAGTTGACGGCATCATTGTTCATGGTAATTACGCCTTAGATTGTTGGACAAAAAGAACGTTTTGGACGAGCAAAACGACTGGATGCATTACTGATTGGAGGTGGACATCGTAGCTGCGCGGGCGGATTGAGATCTCCTTTTTTCTCCAATCGCTTCTTATTCTTCTTTCAACGTCTCAATGGGATTTCGCCATCATCCTGCCTTACGCCAATCACCGTAAAACTTCTTGAAGTGCATCCATGTCATTCCGGATAGCTTGAGAGTGAAGCACTGGTATGTTCAGGGCACCCTTATGCGCCACCGGTCGAAGAAAGCTGGCGATGTTTCCGGTCACAACGTGCCACACCGGTTTCGATGAGCTTATGTGAGCGGCTGCTTATAGTATTGATCGTAACGCTTTCGATCCGAACTTCAAGCGTGGCATTTTCGGCATCGTTTTCGCGGTAATGACATCAGTGTTCATCAGACGAGCAGCTTGATTGAAAGACCCATATAGTTTACATGTGGACACCATATGCATCAGGGTGCAAGCAGAATAAACTCCGATAAACCAACCCTTTCGAATCGGCCTTCTCCTTCTCAAGTTTTCTACACTAACTGTGCAGACCTCCTTCTTGCTCTTCAAGCTTCCTCGACAAGGCATATCCCCCTCTGACATCCATCAATGTACACAAGACAAAGCGTCTGTCAATGTATTCGTCGTCTTCATCACAATCATTCAGTGGGCATAGATGAATGCTCTCAAGCTGCACAAGCTGTGTGAATCTCCTCTGTGTTAGTACCTACTCTTATGCTAATACAGCTAGCTCCCCACGATGCGTACTCCAATTTGTCGCTATATGTGAAGTTGATATTCGTGCTTTTTACTGAAGTATATATTTACGAGCATCCACTATTGCTGCAGTCTTCCTTTTCTTGCTCCATAAAGGCGCTCAAGAACTTTTTATACGATGCGTCCGCAGTCCCGTGATACTCATCTATGTTCAGAATAAAGCTATTTAAAGTCTGCGAATCACGTGGATCGAGTAAACCACAACTTCTTTCTCCATTTCGGTGTTCATGCTATTCACCACGGCGGTATCATTCGGGGGTTCGACTTGTTGCAATGTTGAAACACTTGTCATCCACCCATTTGTACGTACTGAATATCTATCGCCTGTTACATAGAGCTACCTGTTTCGAACCGTGCGGGGTATCCAAGCTAGCTCAATGCGGACTGCAAGTTGACGGCATCATTCTTCGCGGTAATTACGCCTTAGATGATTGAGCGAATAAAACATGTAGGCGAGCAAAACGACTGGATGCATTAATGATTGGAGGTGGACATCGTAGCTGCGTGGGCAGAGTAAGATCTGTTTTTTCTCCAATCGCTTCTTATTCTTCTTTCAACGTCTCAAGTGGATTGCGTCATCATTCCTGCCTTGCGCCAGACACCGTAAAACTTCTTGACGTGCATCCATGTCATTTCGGCTACCTTGAGAATGAAGCACTGGTATGTTCAGGGCACCCTCATGCGCCAGCGGGTGACGAAAGCTGGCGATGTTTCCGGTCACAACGTGCCACACCGGTCTCGATGAGATTATGTGAGCGGCTGCTTGTAGTATTGATGGTTACGCTTTCGATCCGAACTTGAAGCGTGGTATTTACAGCATCGTTTTTGCGGTAATTGTTAGCGAGTGATGATGCGGCGACTTGTGCAGGGTGTATATTGCATATTTGCATTAGTTGTATTGTTCTTTGGCAGGTTTATACTGTGGGATGTGAGCAAAACGACAAGTCATCGGATTGGCTCAGACGTTTGGGAAGGGGGATTCCACGCGGGTGAGTGCGGGTTCGATCCCCGCCGTGAACAAGTTAATTGTGACTGACACTCACGACCTGGTGTTTCGGGTTCACCAGAACTGTGACCCGCCCACAGTAACGTCCCCCACCCACGCAATCGTTTTCATTCTGCATTTGACACAGCAGATTTTTACGAAAGGTATTTACGAGACGTAATTACCCAGGGATAGGTAAAACAGAAAGCGGTGGAGACAGGGCACGAAATAGGTGGCTGAGAGCCACCGGCTACTACTAGCCATTCGTTTTCGAAGCTAGGAACAATTTGAATACAACTCACTTTTCGGTTTTCATCCCCGGCCGTAAGCCATCTTCTTCTTAGCATCAGCTCCACAACCTAGTTAATTCTAACAGGTTATGAGCCCAAAGAACGACTCCGGTTTCAAGGTCGAGCCTTTCGACGGCTCGAACTATGGGTTGTGGAGTTACAAGATGAAGATGTACCTGATGTCGAAGGGGCTGTGGGGCGCGATCGCGGGCGATGAGACAACAAGTGAGGCCAAGGAACAGCAAGCCCACGCCGCGATCGTGCTGAATCTGAGCGATTCGCAGTTGATGCATGTCATCGACTCGGCCACCGCAAGAGAAGCGTGGGGACGTCTGGCGCGATTTCATCACAGTCATGACATGGCGAATCGACTTTGGCTGAAGGAAAAGTTCGCGTCGTTCAAGTATGCAGCATCAAGCATGAGCGGTCATGTGATGGAGCTGGAGGACCTCGTGATGAAGATGAAGCGCGCGAACTGCGCTCCAAGTGAAGAGGACGTGTGCGCAGTACTGTTGCGGAGTCTACCTTCAAGCTTCGAGAGCTTGGTACAGGCATTCCGCATGTCCGTCGCAAGCTTCAGTTTCAGTGACCTCGTGAGCAAGTTGATCGCCGAATAAATGCGCCAGAATGAGGCTGCACGGGTAGAAGATGCGACTGCGCTCTACGCAGGCAAGAAGAAGGGTAATCAGTACCCGAAGAAGCAACAAGGACGGCGCGCGAAGGAACCATCAGGGACCTGCTACAACTGTGGCAAGTTCGGACACTACGCCAGAGATTGTCGCTCTGGTCGAGGGCCAAGGGAGCAACAGCATGACCAGTCGAATGTCGCGTTTAACGCTTGCGAAGGTTTCGCGAGCGACAGCTGGGTCATGGACAGTGGCGCGTCAGCACACATGTGCAAGGATCGAGATGCGTTCGAAGAGTACGAAGAAGTGCATCATGCGCGCAGTATTTCAAGCGCAAAAAGCGACGTTAAGCTGAATGTCATCGGACATGGGACAGTGAAGCTGCGCGTCTGGACAGGGCATGCGTGGATCGACGCTCGCCTTGAGAACACACTTCACGTTCAAGATTCGTCCAAGAACCTGTTTTCGCTCACGGCTGCGGCAGCGCGCGGCATGACAGTGGAGATAACGCGAAACGAGTGCGTGGTGAAGCGTGGCGGCAAACCCGTCGCAACAGGAAGGAAGCAGGGTTTTCTACTGTATCTAAACGCTGACTATGGTACGGAGTGCCACATGGCCGAAGACGATACAGAGCTGTGGCATAGAAGACTGGGTCACGTGTCGTATGGTACGCTGAATGCCATGGTCAAGGACGGAAGGATCAAGGGCGCAACGATGAAGACGAACGTTGCGTGTGACGTATGCGCAACGTCAAAGCAAGTGCGCAAGTCATTCAAGACAAGTGAAGAAGACGCTGAAACCAGGGAGAGTTCGCGTTCCGACGTGGCGGTGTGCTCCGACGTTCTCGGACCTATCACGCCAGCGTCCAAGTCTGGTTTCAGTTACGCCGTAACCTTCATCCTGATGAAGAGCAGGTATGTAACGGTCTATCCGTTGCGAAAGAAGAGCGACATTGCGAGTGCGTTCAAGCGGTTTTACCAAGATGTCAAGACAGCATCTGGAACGAAGATAAGGTGCTGCGAAGTGACAACGGCGGCGAATACCGGAACGAAACGATGAACAAGTTTTGCAAGGCTAAGTTCATTAAGCAAGAGTTCACGGTTCCGTACAACCCAGAGCAGAACGGGATAGCGGAGCGGATGAACCGGACGTTGGTGGAGATGACGCGCTGTATGCTCAAGGAAAGCGGCCTCGACAAGTCCTATTGGTGCGAGGCACTGATGACAGCGGCAGACATCAGAAATATTCTGCCGAACGCGTCGAACAAGAACTCAAGGCCACACGAGATGGTGTTTAGGAAGGTTCCGCGCATCGATCACATGCGCGTGTTTGGTGCGCAATGCTATGCGTATGTGGCGAAGGAGAAGAGAAAGAAGCTGGACGACTCAGGCGTGCGATGTTTATTTCTCGGCTATGAGAAGGACCAAAAGGCGTATCGGCTTCTCAACGCGGACGATGGCTCAATCGTGATTTCAAGAAGCGTCACGTTCGCTGAGCATTCTGTCTCGAAAACAACGAAAAGCAGAGACACGCGGGTCTTCGATGTCATTGAAGAAGAGGAAAGTGTGGAGGCGTCGCTACCCGATGATGAAGACATACCAGCGCCGGTGACCGAAGAAGAGCTGCGCACCCCACCACTTCGAGCGCAGAACAGCTCTCATCACGGACCAAGTGATCGACCAAGCGACACCATTCCCACGCGCGCATCCAGCACACCCGGAAGAAATGGAGAAGAAGAGTGGATGGTGCGACCGGTTCGGAAGAAGCGCGGCGTGGTTCGCTACGAACAAGAATTTCCAAGCCATCGTCGCGGTCGCTTCAATTTGGACGACTACGAAGGTGACTTCGACTCTTTCTACTGTTTCTCGGCTGAAGAAGATGGGGAACAAGCGTCCAGCTATCAAGAAGTAATGAAGAGCAGCTACAAGGAGCAGTGGCTGCAGGCAATGAAGAGCGAGATGAAGTCGCTTGAAGAACACAGCACATGGAAGCTTGTGGACATGCCACCTGGCAAGAAGGCCGTAGGCTGGAAGTGGGTCTTCAAGATCAAACGCGATCCAAGTGGGGAGATCATCAAGTTCAAGGCACGCTTGGTTTCGAAGGGATTAACGCAGCGTCCTGGCATCTACTACAACGAGACCTTTGCACCAGTGGCGCGCAAGGAATCTATCAGCACAGTGTTGGCGATCGCTGCAGCTGAAGACCTGGAAGCAGAAAATGTTGATGTCGACACAGCGTTTCTCTACGGCGAAGTGGAAGAGGAGATCTACATGGACCAACCTGACGGTTTTGAAGATGAAGGAAGCCCGACTAAGAAGTGTTTGCTGCAGAAGGCGCTATACGGGACGAAGCAAGCGGCGCGGCAGTGGAACAACAAGTTGAGTCAGCACTTGGATAATCAAGGGTTCAAGAGCAGTACAGCGGACCCGTGTGTGTACGTTCGAGTGACAAGAGAGGGAGTACAGCATCATCGTGATCTACGTGGACGACTTGATGATTTTCTGCAAGACGAAGGAGCACATCGCAAGTATCAAGAACTCATTGATGGAAGATTTCAGCATTAAAGATCTTGGAGATCTCAAGTACTGCCTCGGGATCGAGATTCATCGCAAGCGCGAAGATGGAACGATCAAGATGAACCAGAAGGCGTACATCAAGCGACTTTCGGAGAAGTTCGGCGTTGAGAACTGCAAGGACGTGCACACGCCGGCGGACAGTAACTCGAAGCTGATCAAGATGGGTCAAGAGGAAGCGTTTGTACCAAAGTACCCATACCGTGAGCTGGTGGGCGTTTTAATGTACATCGCCACATGTACACGACCGGACATTGCGCATGCGGTTGGCGAAGTTGCGAAGTTTTTCGAGCGCTACGACAAGTCGCATTGGACAGCAGCAAAGCGGATTCTCAAGTATCTCAAGACGACTCAAGACTTAAGCATCGTTTTCAGCGGCATCAACAAGGGAGAGCTGATCGGATTTGCGGATGCAAACTGGGCTGGCGACCTTGACACGCGGCGTTCAACAACAGGATACGTTTTCTTCCTGAACGGAAGCGTGATATCGTGGAACTCGGAGCGTCAACCAACGGTCGCGACCTCAAGTACGGAAGCAGAGTACATGAGTCTGTACAGCGCGACGCAGGAAGCAATTTGGCTTCGAGGTCTGCTCAAGGACCTGAACTACTGTGCCAAGAACGCGACGACGATTTTTCAAGACAATCAAGGATGCATCGCGCTGGCCAAGAATCCTGTGTACCACTCGCGCACGAAGCACATCGACGTTAAGTTTCACTTTTTGCGTGTAAAGGTTTCAAGTGCAGTGATTGCGCTAGAGTTCAAGCCGACGGAAGAAATGGTCGCGGATGGATTCAACAAGGCACTTCCAAGAGACAAGCACAGCAAGTTCATCACGGGTCTGTGCATGGCGGTGTAGGGCGCACACGTCGCACGCACATCAAGGGAGAGTGTTAGCGAGTGATGATGCGGCGACTTGTGCAGGGTGTATATTGCATATTTGCATTAGTTGTATTGTTCTTTGGCAGGTTTATATTGTGGGATGTGAGCAAAACGACAAGTCATCGGATTGGCTCAGACGTTTGGGAAGGGGGATTCCACGCGGGTGAGTGCGGATTCGATCCCCGCCGTGAACAAGTTAATTGTGACTGACACTCACGACCTGGTGTTTGGGGTTCACCAGAACTGTGACCCGCCCACAGTAACGTCCCCCACCCACGCAATCGTTTTCATTCTGCATTTGACACAGCAGATTTTTACGAAAGGTATTTACGAGACGTAATTACCCAGGGATAGGTAAAACAGAAAGCGGTGGAGACAGGGCACGAAATAGGTGGCTGAGAGCCACCGGCTACTACTAGCCATTCGTTTTCGAAGCTAGGAACAATTTGAATACAACTCACTTTTCGGTTTTCATCCCCGGCCGTAAGCCATCTTCTTCTTAGCATCAGCTCCACAACCTAGTTAATTCTAACAGTAATGACATCAGTGTTCATCAGACGAGTAGCTTGATTGAAAGACCTAAATGGCTTACATGTGGACACCATATACATCCGGGTGCAAGCAGTATCAAATTAAATGAAGCAACACGTTTGAATTGAACTTCTCCTACTCAAGTCGTCTACACTTCCTGTGCAGAATTCGTTCTTGCTCTTCAAGCTTCCTCGACAAGGCATATCCCCTTTGACATCCATCAATGTACACAAGACCAAGCGTTCGTCAATGTATTCGTCGTCTTTATCACAATCTTTCAGTGGGCATAGATGAATGCACTCAAGCTGCACAAGCTGCGTGGATCTTCTCTATGGACGTACTTACTCTTATGCTGATACAGCTAGCTCCCCGTGATGTGTACTCCACTTTGGCTCTACAGGGGAGTTGAGATTCACGCTTATTACTGAAGTATGTATTTACGAGCATCCACTATTGCTGCCTTCTTCCTTTTTTTCTCCATCAGGTCACTCATCAAGACCTTTCAATACAATGCGTCCGCAGTCCCGTGATACTCATCCAGGTTCAGAATAGAGTTATCTGAAGTCTTCGAATCATGCGGATTAAGCATATCACCACGTCTTTCTCCGTGTTGTTGTCCATGCTATTCATGTCGAAGGAGTTGTTCAGGAACTTGTTGCAATGTTGTAACACTAGTCATCCACCCATTAGTCCGTACTGAATATCTTTCGCCTGATATGTAGAGCTACCGATTTTGAACCGTGCGGGTTCGTCTAGACAGCTCAATGCGAACAGCAAGTTGACGGCATCATTGTTCTCGGTAATTACGCCTCAGATGATCGGGCAAATTGAACGTTTAGACGGGCAGAACGATTGAATGCATTACTGATTGGAGGTGGATATCGTAGCCGCGCGGGCAGACTGAGATCTTCTTTTTTTCCAATAGCTTCTCATTCTTCCTTCAACGTCTCAATGGGATTTGACCATCCTTCCTGCCTTCTGCCAATCACCGTAAAACTTCTTGAAGTGCATCCACGCCATTCCGGCTACCTTGAGAGTGAAGCACTGGTATATTCAGGGCACCCTCATGCGCTAGCGGGTAAAGAAAGCCGGCGATGTATCCAGTCACAACGTGCCACACCTGTTTCGATGAGCTTATGTGAGCGGCTGCTTATAGTATTGATCGTTACGCTTTCGATTCGACCTTCAAGCGTGGCATTTTCGGCATCGTTTTTGCGGTAATGACATCAGTGTTCATCAGACGAGCAGCTTGATGGAAAGACCTATATAGTTTACATGTGGACACCATATACATCAGGGTGCAAGCAGAATAAACTCCGATAAACCAACCCTTTCGAATCGACCTTCTCCTTCTCAAGTTTCAGGTGTTTTAGGTTGTCTACACTAACTGTGCAGACTTCCTTCGTGCTCTTCAAGCTTTCTCGACAAGGCATGTCCCCCTTTGACATCCATCAATATGCACAATACCAAGCGTTCGTCAATGTATTCGTTGTCTTCATCACAATCTTTCAGTGGGCATAGATGAATGCACTCAAGCTGCACAAGCTTTGTGGATCTCCTCTATGGACGTACTTACTCTTATGCTGATACAGCTAGCTCCCCGTGATGTGTACTCCACTTTGGCTCTACAGGGGAGTTGAGATTCACGCTTATTACTGAAGTATGTATTTACGAGCATCCACTATTGCTGCCTTCTTCCTTTTTTTCTCCATCAGGTCACTCATCAAGACCTTTCAATACAATGCGTCCGTAGTCCCGTGGTACTCATCCAGGTTCAGAATAGAGTTATCTGAAGTCTTCGAATCATGCGGATTAAGCATATCACCACGTCTTTCTCCATGTTGGTGTCCATACTATTCATCTTGACGGAGTTGTTCAGGAACTTGTTGCAATGTTGTAACACTAGTCATCCACCCATTAGTCCGTACTGAATATCTGTCGCCTGATATGTAGAGCTACCTATTTCGAACCGTTCGGGGTAGTCTAGCTAGACCAATGCGGACTGCAAGTTGACGGCATCATTGTTCATGGTAATTGCTCCTTAGATTGTTGGACAAATAGAACATTTTGGACGAGCAATACGAATGAATGCAACAATGATTGGAGGAGGACATCGTAGCCGCGCGGGCAGATTGAGATCTCCTTTTTTCTCCAATCGCTTCTCATTCTTCCTTCAACGTCTCAATGGGATTTGACCATCCTTCCTTCCTTCTGCCAATCACCGTAAAACTTCTTGAAGTGCATCCACGCCATTCCGGCTACCTTGAGAGTGAAGCACTGGTACATTCAGGGCACCCTCATGCGCTAGCGGGTGAAGAAAGCCGGCGATGTATCCAGTCACAACGTGCCACACCGGTTTCGATGAGCTTATGTGAGCGGCTGCTTATAGTATTGATCGTTACGCTTTCGATTCGACCTTCAAGCGTGGCATTTTCGGCATCGTTTTTGCGGTAATTACATCAGTGTTCATCAGACGAGCAGCTTGATTGAAAGACCTATATGGCTTACATGTGGATACCATATGCATCAGGTTGCAAGCAGAATAAACTCCGATAAACCAACCCTTTCAAATCGACCTTCTCCTTCTCAAGTTGTCTACACTTCCTGTGCAGACTTCCTTCGTGCTCTTCAAGCTTCCTCGACAAGGCATATCCCCCTTTGACATCCATCAATATGCACAAGACCAAGCGCTCGTATTCGTTGTCTTCATCACAATCTTTCAGTGGGCATAGATGAATGCACTCAAGATGCACAAGCTGCGTGGATCTCCTCTATGGACGTACTTACTCTGATGCTGATACAGCTAGCTCCCCGTGATGTGTACTCCACTTTGGCTCTACAGGGGAGTTGAGATTCACGCTTATAACTGAAGTATGTATTTACGAGCATCCACTATTGCTGCCTTCTTCCTTTTTTTTCTCCATCAGGTCACTCATCAAGACCTTTCAATACATAGCGTCCGCAGTCCCGTGATACTCATCCAGGTTCAGAATAGAGTTATCTTGCATCTTCGAATCATGCGGATTAAGCATATCACCACGTCTTTCTCCATGTTGTTGTCCATACTATTCACCTTGACGGAGTTGTTCAGGAACTTGTTGCAATGTTGTAACACTAGTCATCCACCCATTAGTCCGTACTGAATATCTGTCGCCTGATATGTAGAGCTACCTATTTCGAACCGTTCGGGGTAGTCTAGCTAGACCAATGCGGACTGCAAGTTGACGGCATCATTGTTCATGGTAATTACGCCTTAGATTGTTGGACAAAAAGAACGTTTTGGACGAGCAAAACGACTGGATGCATTACTGATTGGAGGTGGACATCGTAGCTGCGCGGGCGGATTGAGATCTCCTTTTTTCTCCAATCGCTTCTTATTCTTCTTTCAACGTCTCAATGGGATTTCGCCATCATCCTGCCTTACGCCAATCACCGTAAAACTTCTTGAAGTGCATCCATGTCATTCCGGATAGCTTGAGAGTGAAGCACTGGTATGTTCAGGGCACCTTATGCGCCACCGGTCGAAGAAAGCTGGCGATGTTTCCGGTCACAACGTGCCACACCGGTTTCGATGAGCTTATGTGAGCGGCTGCTTATAGTATTGATGGTTACGCTTTCGATTCGAACTTCAAGCGTGGCATTTTCGGCATCGTTTTTGCGGTAATGACATCAGTGTTCATCAGACGAGCAGCTTGATTGAAAGACCTACATGATTTACATGTGGACACCATATACATCCGGGTGCAAGCAGAATAAACTCCGATAAACCAACCCTTTCGAATCGGCCTTCTCCTTCTCAAGTTGTCTACACTAACTGTGCAGACCTCCTTCTTGCTCTTCAAGCTTCCTCGACATAATTTCTCCCCTCTGACATCCATCAATGTACACAAGACAGAGCGTCTGTCAATGTATTCGTCGTCTTTATCACAATCTTTCAGTGGGCATAGATGAATGCTCTCAAGCTGCACAAGCTGTGTGAATCTCCTCTGTGGTAGTACTTACTCTTATGCTGATACAGCTAGCTCCCCACGATGCGTACTCCAATTTGTCGCTATATGTGAAGTTGATATTCGTGCTTTTTACTGAAGTATATATTTACGAGCATCCACTTTTGCTGCAGTCTTCCTTTTCTTGCTCCATAAAGGCGCTCAAGAACTTTTTTATACGATGCGTCCGCAGTCCCGTGATACTCATCTATGTTCAGAATAAAGCTATTTAAAGTCTGCGAATCACGTGGATCGAGTAAACCACAACTTCTTTCTCCATTTCGGTGTTCATGCTATTCACCACGGCGGTATCATTCGGGGGTTCGACTTGTTGCAATGTTGAAACACTTGTCATCCACCCATTTGTACGTACTGAATATCTATCGCCTGTTACATAGAGCTACCTGTTTCGAACCGTGCGGGGTATCCAAGCTAGCTCAATGCGGACTGCAAGTTGACGGCATCATTCTTCGCGGTAATTACGCCTTAGATGATTGAGCGAATAAAACATGTAGGCGAGCAAAACGACTGGATGCATTAATGATTGGAGGTGGACATCGTAGCTGCGTGGGCAGAGTAAGATCTGTTTTTTCTCCAATCGCTTCTTATTCTTCTTTCAACGTCTCAAGTGGATTGCGTCATCATTCCTGCCTTGCGCCAGACACCGTAAAACTTCTTGACGTGCATCCATGTCATTCCGGCTACCTTGAGAATGAAGCACTGGTATGTTCAGGGCACCCTCATGCGCCAGCGGGTGACGAAAGCTGGCGATGTTTCCGGTCACAACGTGCCACACCGGTCTCGATGAGATTATGTGAGCGGCTGCTTGTAGTATTGATGGTTACGCTTTCGATCCGAACTTGAAGCGTGGTATTTACAGCATCTTTTTGCGGTAATTGTTAGCGAGTGATGATGCGGCGACTTGTGCAGGGTGTATATTGCATATTTGCATTAGTTGTATTGTTCTTTGGCAGGTTTATACTGTGGGATGTGAGCAAAACGACAAGTCATCGGATTGGCTCAGACGTTTGGGAAGGGGGATTCCACGCGGGTGAGTGCGGGTTCGATCCCCGCCGTGAACAAGTTAATTGTGACTGACACTCACGACCTGGTGTTTGGGTTCACCAGAACTGTGACCCGCCCACAGTAACGTCCCCCACCCACGCAATCGTTTTCATTCTGCATTTGACACAGCAGAGTTTTTACGAAAGGTATTTACGAGACGTAATTACCCAGGGATAGGTAAAACAGAAAGCGGTGGAGACAGGGCACGAAATAGGTGGCTGAGAGCCACCGGCTACTACTAGCCATTCGTTTTCGAAGCTAGGAACAATTTGAATACAACTCACTTTTCGGTTTTCATCCCCGGCCGTAAGCCATCTTCTTCTTAGCATCAGCTCCACAACCTAGTTAATTCTAACAGGTTATGAGCCCAAAGAACGACTCCGGTTTCAAGGTCGAGCCTTTCGACGGCTCGAACTATGGGTTGTGGAGTTACAAGATGAAGATGTACCTGATGTCGAAGGGGCTGTGGGGCGCGATCGCGGGCGATGAGACAACAAGTGAGGCCAAGGAACAGCAAGCCCACGCCGCGATCGTGCTGAATCTGAGCGATTCGCAGTTGATGCATGTCATCGACTCGGCCACCGCAAGAGAAGCGTGGGGACGTCTGGCGCGATTTCATCACAGTCATGACATGGCGAATCGACTTTGGCTGAAGGAAAAGTTCGCGTCGTTCAAGTATGCAGCATCAAGCATGAGCGGTCATGTGATGGAGCTGGAGGACCTCGTGATGAAGATGAAGCGCGCGAACTGCGCTCCAAGTGAAGAGGACGTGTGCGCAGTACTGTTGCGGAGTCTACCTTCAAGCTTCGAGAGCTTGGTACAGGCATTCCGCATGTCCGTCGCAAGCTTCAGTTTCAGTGACCTCGTGAGCAAGTTGATCGCCGAATAAATGCGCCAGAATGAGGCTGCACGGGTAGAAGATGCGACTGCGCTCTACGCAGGCAAGAAGAAGGGTAATCAGTACCCGAAGAAGCAACAAGGACGGCGCGCGAAGGAACCATCAGGGACCTGCTACAACTGTGGCAAGTTCGGACACTACGCCAGAGATTGTCGCTCTGGTCGAGGGCCAAGGGAGCAACAGCATGACCAGTCGAATGTCGCGTTTAACGCTTGCGAAGGTTTCGCGAGCGACAGCTGGGTCATGGACAGTGGCGCGTCAGCACACATGTGCAAGGATCGAGATGCGTTCGAAGAGTACGAAGAAGTGCATCATGCGCGCAGTATTTCAAGCGCAAAAAGCGACGTTAAGCTGAATGTCATCGGACATGGGACAGTGAAGCTGCGCGTCTGGACAGGGCATGCGTGGATCGACGCTCGCCTTGAGAACACACTTCACGTTCAAGATTCGTCCAAGAACCTGTTTTCGCTCACGGCTGCGGCAGCGCGCGGCATGACAGTGGAGATAACGCGAAACGAGTGCGTGGTGAAGCGTGGCGGCAAACCCGTCGCAACAGGAAGGAAGCAGGGTTTTCTACTGTATCTAAACGCTGACTATGGTACGGAGTGCCACATGGCCGAAGACGATACAGAGCTGTGGCATAGAAGACTGGGTCACGTGTCGTATGGTACGCTGAATGCCATGGTCAAGGACGGAAGGATCAAGGGCGCAACGATGAAGACGAACGTTGCGTGTGACGTATGCGCAACGTCAAAGCAAGTGCGCAAGTCATTCAAGACAAGTGAAGAAGACGCTGAAACCAGGGAGAGTTCGCGTTCCGACGTGGCGGTGTGCTCCGACGTTCTCGGACCTATCACGCCAGCGTCCAAGTCTGGTTTCAGTTACGCCGTAACCTTCATCCTGATGAAGAGCAGGTATGTAACGGTCTATCCGTTGCGAAAGAAGAGCGACATTGCGAGTGCGTTCAAGCGGTTTTACCAAGATGTCAAGACAGCATCTGGAACGAAGATAAGGTGCTGCGAAGTGACAACGGCGGCGAATACCGGAACGAAACGATGAACAAGTTTTGCAAGGCTAAGTTCATTAAGCAAGAGTTCACGGTTCCGTACAACCCAGAGCAGAACGGGATAGCGGAGCGGATGAACCGGACGTTGGTGGAGATGACGCGCTGTATGCTCAAGGAAAGCGGCCTCGACAAGTCCTATTGGTGCGAGGCACTGATGACAGCGGCAGACATCAGAAATGTTCTGCCGAACGCGTCGAACAAGAACTCAAGGCCACACGAGATGGTGTTTAGGAAGGTTCCGCGCATCGATCACATGCGCGTGTTTGGTGCGCAATGCTATGCGTATGTGGCGAAGGAGAAGAGAAAGAAGCTGGACGACTCAGGCGTGCGATGTTTATTTCTCGGCTATGCGAAGGACCAAAAGGCGTATCGGCTTCTCAACGCGGACGATGGCTCAATCGTGATTTCAAGAAGCGTCACGTTCGCTGAGCATTCTGTCTCGAAAACAACGAAAAGCAGAGACACGCGGGTCTTCGATGTCATTGAAGAAGAGGAAAGTGTGGAGGCGTCGCTACCCGATGATGAAGACATACCAGCGCCGGTGACCGAAGAAGAGCTGCGCACCCCACCACTTCGAGCGCAGAACAGCTCTCATCACGGACCAAGTGATCGACCAAGCGACACCATTCCCACGCGCGCATCCAGCACACCCGGAAGAAATGGAGAAGAAGAGTGGATGGTGCGACCGGTTCGGAAGAAGCGCGGCGTGGTTCGCTACGAACAAGAATTTCCAAGCCATCGTCGCGGTCGCTTCAATTTGGACGACTACGAAGGTGACTTCGACTCTTTCTACTGTTTCTCGGCTGAAGAAGATGGGGAACAAGCGTCCAGCTATCAAGAAGTAATGAAGAGCAGCTACAAGGAGCAGTGGCTGCAGGCAATGAAGAGCGAGATGAAGTCGCTTGAAGAACACAGCACATGGAAGCTTGTGGACATGCCACCTGGCAAGAAGGCCGTAGGCTGGAAGTGGGTCTTCAAGATCAAACGCGATCCAAGTGGGGAGATCATCAAGTTCAAGGCACGCTTGGTTTCGAAGGGATTAACGCAGCGTCCTGGCATCTACTACAACGAGACCTTTGCACCAGTGGCGCGCAAGGAATCTATCAGCACAGTGTTGGCGATCGCTGCAGCTGAAGACCTGGAAGCAGAAAATGTTGATGTCGACACAGCGTTTCTCTACGGCGAAGTGGAAGAGGAGATCTACATGGACCAACCTGACGGTTTTGAAGATGAAGGAAGCCCGACTAAGAAGTGTTTGCTGCAGAAGGCGCTATACGGGACGAAGCAAGCGGCGCGGCAGTGGAACAACAAGTTGAGTCAGCACTTGGATAATCAAGGGTTCAAGAGCAGTACAGCGGACCCGTGTGTGTACGTTCGAGTGACAAGAGAGGGAGTACAGCATCATCGTGATCTACGTGGACGACTTGATGATTTTCTGCAAGACGAAGGAGCACATCGCAAGTATCAAGAACTCATTGATGGAAGATTTCAGCATTAAAGATCTTGGAGATCTCAAGTACTGCCTCGGGATCGAGATTCATCGCAAGCGCGAAGATGGAACGATCAAGATGAACCAGAAGGCGTACATCAAGCGACTTTCGGAGAAGTTCGGCGTTGAGAACTGCAAGGACGTGCACACGCCGGCGGACAGTAACTCGAAGCTGATCAAGATGGGTCAAGAGGAAGCGTTTGTACCAAAGTACCCATACCGTGAGCTGGTGGGCGTTTTAATGTACATCGCCACATGTACACGACCGGACATTGCGCATGCGGTTGGCGAAGTTGCGAAGTTTTTCGAGCGCTACGACAAGTCGCATTGGACAGCAGCAAAGCGGATTCTCAAGTATCTCAAGACGACTCAAGACTTAAGCATCGTTTTCAGCGGCATCAACAAGGGAGAGCTGATCGGATTTGCGGATGCAAACTGGGCTGGCGACCTTGACACGCGGCGTTCAACAACAGGATACGTTTTCTTCCTGAACGGAAGCGTGATATCGTGGAACTCGGAGCGTCAACCAACGGTCGCGACCTCAAGTACGGAAGGCAGAGTACATGAGTCTGTACAGCGCGACGCAGGAAGCAATTTGGCTTCGAGGTCTGCTCAAGGACCTGAACTACTGTGCCAAGAACGCGACGACGATTTTTCAAGACAATCAAGGATGCATCGCGCTGGCCAAGAATCCTGTGTACCACTCGCGCACGAAGCACATCGACGTTAAGTTTCACTTTTTGCGTGTAAAGGTTTCAAGTGCAGTGATTGCGCTAGAGTTCAAGCCGACGGAAGAAATGGTCGCGGATGGATTCAACAAGGCACTTCCAAGAGACAAGCACAGCAAGTTCATCACGGGTCTGTGCATGGCGGTGAGGGCGCACACGTCGCACGCACATCAAGGGAGAGTGTTAGCGAGTGATGATGCGGCGACTTGTGCAGGGTGTATATTGCATATTTGCATTAGTTGTATTGTTCTTTGGCAGGTTTATATTGTGGGATGTGAGCAAAACGACAAGTCATCGGATTGGCTCAGACGTTTGGGAAGGGGGATTCCACGCGGGTGAGTGCGGATTCGATCCCCGCCGTGAACAAGTTAATTGTGACTGACACTCACGACCTGGTGTTTGGGGTTCACCAGAACTGTGACCCGCCCACAGTAACGTCCCCCACCCACGCAATCGTTTTCATTCTGCATTTGACACAGCAGATTTTTACGAAAGGTATTTACGAGACGTAATTACCCAGGGATAGGTAAAACAGAAAGCGGTGGAGACAGGGCACGAAATAGGTGGCTGAGAGCCACCGGCTACTACTAGCCATTCGTTTTCGAAGCTAGGAACAATTTGAATACAACTCACTTTTCGGTTTTCATCCCCGGCCGTAAGCCATCTTCTTCTTAGCATCAGCTCCACAACCTAGTTAATTCTAACAGTAATGACATCAGTGTTCATCAGACGAGTAGCTTGATTGAAAGACCTAAATGGCTTACATGTGGACACCATATACATCCGGGTGCAAGCAGTATCAAATTAAATGAAGCAACACGTTTGAATTGAACTTCTCCTACTCAAGTCGTCTACACTTCCTGTGCAGAATTCGTTCTTGCTCTTCAAGCTTCCTCGACAAGGCATATCCCCTTTGACATCCATCAATGTACACAAGACCAAGCGTTCGTCAATGTATTCGTCGTCTTTATCACAATCTTTCAGTGGGCATAGATGAATGCACTCAAGCTGCACAAGCTGCGTGGATCTTCTCTATGGACGTACTTACTCTTATGCTGATACAGCTAGCTCCCCGTGATGTGTACTCCACTTTGGCTCTACAGGGGAGTTGAGATTCACGCTTATTACTGAAGTATGTATTTACGAGCATCCACTATTGCTGCCTTCTTCCTTTTTTTTTCTCCATCAGGTCACTCATCAAGACCTTTCAATACAATGCGTCCGCAGTCCCGTGATACTCATCCAGGTTCAGAATAGAGTTATCTGAAGTCTTCGAATCATGCGGATTAAGCATATCACCACGTCTTTCTCCGTGTTGTTGTCCATGCTATTCATGTCGAAGGAGTTGTTCAGGAACTTGTTGCAATGTTGTAACACTAGTCATCCACCCATTAGTCCGTACTGAATATCTTTCGCCTGATATGTAGAGCTACCGATTTTGAACCGTGCGGGTTCGTCTAGACAGCTCAATGCGAACAGCAAGTTGACGGCATCATTGTTCTCGGTAATTACGCCTCAGATGATCGGGCAAATTGAACGTTTAGACGGGCAGAACGATTGAATGCATTACTGATTGGAGGTGGATATCGTAGCCGCGCGGGCAGACTGAGATCTTCTTTTTTCCAATAGCTTCTCATTCTTCCTTCAACGTCTCAATGGGATTTGACCATCCTTCCTGCCTTCTGCCAATCACCGTAAAACTTCTTGAAGTGCATCCACGCCATTCCGGCTACCTTGAGAGTGAAGCACTGGTATATTCAGGGCACCCTCATGCGCTAGCGGGTAAAGAAAGCCGGCGATGTATCCAGTCACAACGTGCCACACCTGTTTCGATGAGCTTATGTGAGCGGCTGCTTATAGTATTGATCGTTACGCTTTCGATTCGACCTTCAAGCGTGGCATTTTCGGCATCGTTTTTGCGGTAATGACATCAGTGTTCATCAGACGAGCAGCTTGATGGAAAGACCTATATAGTTTACATGTGGACACCATATACATCAGGGTGCAAGCAGAATAAACTCCGATAAACCAACCCTTTCGAATCGACCTTCTCCTTCTCAAGTTTCAGGTGTTTTAGGTTGTCTACACTAACTGTGCAGACTTCCTTCGTGCTCTTCAAGCTTTCTCGACAAGGCATGTCCCCCTTTGACATCCATCAATATGCACAATACCAAGCGTTCGTCAATGTATTCGTTGTCTTCATCACAATCTTTCAGTGGGCATAGATGAATGCACTCAAGCTGCACAAGCTTTGTGGATCTCCTCTATGGACGTACTTACTCTTATGCTGATACAGCTAGCTCCCCGTGATGTGTACTCCACTTTGGCTCTACAGGGGAGTTGAGATTCACGCTTATTACTGAAGTATGTATTTACGAGCATCCACTATTGCTGCCTTCTTCCTTTTTTTCTCCATCAGGTCACTCATCAAGACCTTTCAATACAATGCGTCCGTAGTCCCGTGGTACTCATCCAGGTTCAGAATAGAGTTATCTGAAGTCTTCGAATCATGCGGATTAAGCATATCACCACGTCTTTCTCCATGTTGGTGTCCATACTATTCATCTTGACGGAGTTGTTCAGGAACTTGTTGCAATGTTGTAACACTAGTCATCCACCCATTAGTCCGTACTGAATATCTGTCGCCTGATATGTAGAGCTACCTATTTCGAACCGTTCGGGGTAGTCTAGCTAGACCAATGCGGACTGCAAGTTGACGGCATCATTGTTCATGGTAATTGCTCCTTAGATTGTTGGACAAATAGAACATTTTGGACGAGCAATACGAATGAATGCAACAATGATTGGAGGAGGACATCGTAGCCGCGCGGGCAGATTGAGATCTCCTTTTTTCTCCAATCGCTTCTCATTCTTCCTTCAACGTCTCAATGGGATTTGACCATCCTTCCTTCCTTCTGCCAATCACCGTAAAACTTCTTGAAGTGCATCCACGCCATTCCGGCTACCTTGAGAATGAAGCACTGGTACATTCAGGGCACCCTCATGCGCTAGCGGGTGAAGAAAGCCGGCGATGTATCCAGTCACAACGTGCCACACCGGTTTCGATGAGCTTATGTGAGCGGCTGCTTATAGTATTGATCGTTACGCTTTCGATTCGACCTTCAAGCGTGGCATTTTCGGCATCGTTTTTGCGGTAATTACATCAGTGTTCATCAGACGAGCAGCTTGATTGAAAGACCTATATGGCTTACATGTGGATACCATATGCATCAGGTTGCAAGCAGAATAAACTCCGATAAACCAACCCTTTCAAATCGACCTTCTCCTTCTCAAGTTGTCTACACTTCCTGTGCAGACTTCCTTCGTGCTCTTCAAGCTTCCTCGACAAGGCATATCCCCCTTTGACATCCATCAATATGCACAAGACCAAGCGCTCGTATTCGTTGTCTTCATCACAATCTTTCAGTGGGCATAGATGAATGCACTCAAGCTGCACAAGCTTTGTGGATCTCCTCTATGGACGTACTTACTCTTATGCTGATACAGCTAGCTCCCCGTGATGTGCACTCCACTTTGGCTCTACAGGGGAGTTGAGATTCACGCTTATAACTGAAGTATGTATTTACGAGCATCCACTATTGCTGCCTTCTTCCTTTTTTTTCTCCATCAGGTCACTCATCAAGACCTTTCAATACATAGCGTCCGCAGTCCCGTGATACTCATCCAGGTTCAGAATAGAGTTATCTTGCATCTTCGAATCATGCGGATTAAGCATATCACCACGTCTTTCTCCATGTTGTTGTCCATACTATTCACCTTGACGGAGTTGTTCAGGAACTTGTTGCAATGTTGTAACACTAGTCATCCACCCATTAGTCCGTACTGAATATCTGTCGCCTGATATGTAGAGCTACCTATTTCGAACCGTTCGGGGTAGTCTAGCTAGACCAATGCGGACTGCAAGTTGACGGCATCATTGTTCATGGTAATTACGCCTTAGATTGTTGGACAAAAAGAACGTTTTGGACGAGCAAAACGACTGGATGCATTACTGATTGGAGGTGGACATCGTAGCTGCGCGGGCGGATTGAGATCTCCTTTTTCTCCAATCGCTTCTTATTCTTCTTTCAACGTCTCAATGGGATTTCGCCATCATCCTGCCTTACGCCAATCACCGTAAAACTTCTTGAAGTGCATCCATGTCATTCCGGATAGCTTGAGAGTGAAGCACTGGTATGTTCAGGGCACCCTTATGCGCCACCGGTCGAAGAAAGCTGGCGATGTTTCCGGTCACAACGTGCCACACCGGTTTCGATGAGCTTATGTGAGCGGCTGCTTATAGTATTGATCGTAACGCTTTCGATCCGAACTTCAAGCGTGGCATTTTCGGCATCGTTTTCGCGGTAATGACATCAGTGTTCATCAGACGAGCAGCTTGATTGAAAGACCCATATAGTTTACATGTGGACACCATATGCATCAGGGTGCAAGCAGAATAAACTCCGATAAACCAACCCTTTCGAATCGGCCTTCTCCTTCTCAAGTTTTCTACACTAACTGTGCAGACCTCCTTCTTGCTCTTCAAGCTTCCTCGACATAATTTCTCCCCTCTGACATCCATCAATGTACACAAGACAAAGCGTCTGTCAATGTATTCGTCGTCTTTATCACAATCATTCAGTGGGCATAGATGAATGCTCTCAAGCTGCACAAGCTGTGTGAATCTCCTCTGTGTTAGTACCTACTCTTATGCTAATACAGCTAGCTCCCCACGATGCGTACTCCAATTTGTCGCTATATGTGAAGTTGATATTCGTGCTTTTTACTGAAGTATATATTTACGAGCATCCACTATTGCTGCAGTCTTCCTTTTCTTGCTCCATAAAGGCGCTCAAGAACTTTTTATACGATGCGTCCGCAGTCCCGTGATACTCATCTATGTTCAGAATAAAGCTATTTAAAGTCTGCGAATCACGTGGATCGAGTAAACCACAACTTCTTTCTCCATTTCGGTGTTCATGCTATTCACCACGGCGGTATCATTCGGGGGTTCGACTTGTTGCAATGTTGAAACACTTGTCATCCACCCATTTGTACGTACTGAATATCTATCGCCTGTTACATAGAGCTACCTGTTTCGAACCGTGCGGGGTATCCAAGCTAGCTCAATGCGGACTGCAAGTTGACGGCATCATTCTTCGCGGTAATTACGCCTTAGATGATTGAGCGAATAAAACATGTAGGCGAGCAAAACGACTGGATGCATTAATGATTGGAGGTGGACATCGTAGCTGCGTGGGCAGAGTAAGATCTGTTTTTTCTCCAATCGCTTCTTATTCTTCTTTCAACGTCTCAAGTGGATTGCGTCATCATTCCTGCCTTGCGCCAGACACCGTAAAACTTCTTGACGTGCATCCATGTCATTCCGGCTACCTTGAGAATGAAGCACTGGTATGTTCAGGGCACCCTCATGCGCCAGCGGGTGACGAAAGCTGGCGATGTTTCCGGTCACAACGTGCCACACCGGTCTCGATGAGATTATGTGAGCGGCTGCTTGTAGTATTGATGGTTACGCTTTCGATCCGAACTTGAAGCGTGGTATTTACAGCATCTTTTTTGCGGTAATTGTTAGCGAGTGATGATGCGGCGACTTGTGCAGGGTGTATATTGCATATTTGCATTAGTTGTATTGTTCTTTGGCAGGTTTATACTGTGGGATGTGAGCAAAACGACAAGTCATCGGATTGGCTCAGACGTTTGGGAAGGGGGATTCCACGCGGGTGAGTGCGGGTTCGATCCCCGCCGTGAACAAGTTAATTGTGACTGACACTCACGACCTGGTGTTTGGGTTCACCAGAACTGTGACCCGCCCACAGTAACGTCCCCCACCCACGCAATCGTTTTCATTCTGCATTTGACACAGCAGATTTTTACGAAAGGTATTTACGAGACGTAATTACCCAGGGATAGGTAAAACAGAAAGCGGTGGAGACAGGGCACGAAATAGGTGGCTGAGAGCCACCGGCTACTACTAGCTATTCGTTTTCGAAGCTAGGAACAATTTGAATACAACTCACTTTTCGGTTTTCATCCCCGGCCGTAAGCCATCTTCTTCTTAGCATCAGCTCCACAACCTAGTTAATTCTAACAGGTTATGAGCCCAAAGAACGACTCCGGTTTCAAGGTCGAGCCTTTCGACGGCTCGAACTATGGGTTGTGGAGTTACAAGATGAAGATGTACCTGATGTCGAAGGGGCTGTGGGGCGCGATCGCGGGCGATGAGACAACAAGTGAGGCCAAGGAACAGCAAGCCCACGCCGCGATCGTGCTGAATCTGAGCGATTCGCAGTTGATGCATGTCATCGACTCGGCCACCGCAAGAGAAGCGTGGGGACGTCTGGCGCGATTTCATCACAGTCATGACATGGCGAATCGACTTTGGCTGAAGGAAAAGTTCGCGTCGTTCAAGTATGCAGCATCAAGCATGAGCGGTCATGTGATGGAGCTGGAGGACCTCGTGATGAAGATGAAGCGCGCGAACTGCGCTCCAAGTGAAGAGGACGTGTGCGCAGTACTGTTGCGGAGTCTACCTTCAAGCTTCGAGAGCTTGGTACAGGCATTCCGCATGTCCGTCGCAAGCTTCAGTTTCAGTGACCTCGTGAGCAAGTTGATCGCCGAATAAATGCGCCAGAATGAGGCTGCACGGGTAGAAGATGCGACTGCGCTCTACGCAGGCAAGAAGAAGGGTAATCAGTACCCGAAGAAGCAACAAGGACGGCGCGCGAAGGAACCATCAGGGACCTGCTACAACTGTGGCAAGTTCGGACACTACGCCAGAGATTGTCGCTCTGGTCGAGGGCCAAGGGAGCAACAGCATGACCAGTCGAATGTCGCGTTTAACGCTTGCGAAGGTTTCGCGAGCGACAGCTGGGTCATGGACAGTGGCGCGTCAGCACACATGTGCAAGGATCGAGATGCGTTCGAAGAGTACGAAGAAGTGCATCATGCGCGCAGTATTTCAAGCGCAAAAAGCGACGTTAAGCTGAATGTCATCGGACATGGGACAGTGAAGCTGCGCGTCTGGACAGGGCATGCGTGGATCGACGCTCGCCTTGAGAACACACTTCACGTTCAAGATTCGTCCAAGAACCTGTTTTCGCTCACGGCTGCGGCAGCGCGCGGCATGACAGTGGAGATAACGCGAAACGAGTGCGTGGTGAAGCGTGGCGGCAAACCCGTCGCAACAGGAAGGAAGCAGGGTTTTCTACTGTATCTAAACGCTGACTATGGTACGGAGTGCCACATGGCCGAAGACGATACAGAGCTGTGGCATAGAAGACTGGGTCACGTGTCGTATGGTACGCTGAATGCCATGGTCAAGGACGGAAGGATCAAGGGCGCAACGATGAAGACGAACGTTGCGTGTGACGTATGCGCAACGTCAAAGCAAGTGCGCAAGTCATTCAAGACAAGTGAAGAAGACGCTGAAACCAGGGAGAGTTCGCGTTCCGACGTGGCGGTGTGCTCCGACGTTCTCGGACCTATCACGCCAGCGTCCAAGTCTGGTTTCAGTTACGCCGTAACCTTCATCCTGATGAAGAGCAGGTATGTAACGGTCTATCCGTTGCGAAAGAAGAGCGACATTGCGAGTGCGTTCAAGCGGTTTTACCAAGATGTCAAGACAGCATCTGGAACGAAGATAAGGTGCTGCGAAGTGACAACGGCGGCGAATACCGGAACGAAACGATGAACAAGTTTTGCAAGGCTAAGTTCATTAAGCAAGAGTTCACGGTTCCGTACAACCCAGAGCAGAACGGGATAGCGGAGCGGATGAACCGGACGTTGGTGGAGATGACGCGCTGTATGCTCAAGGAAAGCGGCCTCGACAAGTCCTATTGGTGCGAGGCACTGATGACAGCGGCAGACATCAGAAATGTTCTGCCGAACGCGTCGAACAAGAACTCAAGGCCACACGAGATGGTGTTTAGGAAGGTTCCGCGCATCGATCACATGCGCGTGTTTGGTGCGCAATGCTATGCGTATGTGGCGAAGGAGAAGAGAAAGAAGCTGGACGACTCAGGCGTGCGATGTTTATTTCTCGGCTATGCGAAGGACCAAAAGGCGTATCGGCTTCTCAACGCGGACGATGGCTCAATCGTGATTTCAAGAAGCGTCACGTTCGCTGAGCATTCTGTCTCGAAAACAACGAAAAGCAGAGACACGCGGGTCTTCGATGTCATTGAAGAAGAGGAAAGTGTGGAGGCGTCGCTACCCGATGATGAAGACATACCAGCGCCGGTGACCGAAGAAGAGCTGCGCACCCCACCACTTCGAGCGCAGAACAGCTCTCATCACGGACCAAGTGATCGACCAAGCGACACCATTCCCACGCGCGCATCCAGCACACCCGGAAGAAATGGAGAAGAAGAGTGGATGGTGCGACCGGTTCGGAAGAAGCGCGGCGTGGTTCGCTACGAACAAGAATTTCCAAGCCATCGTCGCGGTCGCTTCAATTTGGACGACTACGAAGGTGACTTCGACTCTTTCTACTGTTTCTCGGCTGAAGAAGATGGGGAACAAGCGTCCAGCTATCAAGAAGTAATGAAGAGCAGCTACAAGGAGCAGTGGCTGCAGGCAATGAAGAGCGAGATGAAGTCGCTTGAAGAACACAGCACATGGAAGCTTGTGGACATGCCACCTGGCAAGAAGGCCGTAGGCTGGAAGTGGGTCTTCAAGATCAAACGCGATCCAAGTGGGGGAGATCATCAAGTTCAAGGCACGCTTGGTTTCGAAGGGATTAACGCAGCGTCCTGGCATCTACTACAACGAGACCTTTGCACCAGTGGCGCGCAAGGAATCTATCAGCACAGTGTTGGCGATCGCTGCAGCTGAAGACCTGGAAGCAGAAAATGTTGATGTCGACACAGCGTTTCTCTACGGCGAAGTGGAAGAGGAGATCTACATGGACCAACCTGACGGTTTTGAAGATGAAGGAAGCCCGACTAAGAAGTGTTTGCTGCAGAAGGCGCTATACGGGACGAAGCAAGCGGCGCGGCAGTGGAACAACAAGTTGAGTCAGCACTTGGATAATCAAGGGTTCAAGAGCAGTACAGCGGACCCGTGTGTGTACGTTCGAGTGACAAGAGAGGAGTACAGCATCATCGTGATCTACGTGGACGACTTGATGATTTTCTGCAAGACGAAGGAGCACATCGCAAGTATCAAGAACTCATTGATGGAAGATTTCAGCATTAAAGATCTTGGAGATCTCAAGTACTGCCTCGGGATCGAGATTCATCGCAAGCGCGAAGATGGAACGATCAAGATGAACCAGAAGGCGTACATCAAGCGACTTTCGGAGAAGTTCGGCGTTGAGAACTGCAAGGACGTGCACACGCCGGCGGACAGTAACTCGAAGCTGATCAAGATGGGTCAAGAGGAAGCGTTTGTACCAAAGTACCCATACCGTGAGCCGGTGGGCGTTTTAATGTACATCGCCACATGTACACGACCGGACATTGCGCATGCGGTTGGCGAAGTTGCGAAGTTTTTCGAGCGCTACGACAAGTCGCATTGGACAGCAGCAAAGCGGATTCTCAAGTATCTCAAGACGACTCAAGACTTAAGCATCGTTTTCAGCGGCATCAACAAGGGAGAGCTGATCGGATTTGCGGATGCAAACTGGGCTGGCGACCTTGACACGCGGCGTTCAACAACAGGATACGTTTTCTTCCTGAACGGAAGCGTGATATCGTGGAACTCGGAGCGTCAACCAACGGTCGCGACCTCAAGTACGGAAGCAGAGTACATGAGTCTGTACAGCGCGACGCAGGAAGCAATTTGGCTTCGAGGTCTGCTCAAGGACCTGAACTACTGTGCCAAGAACGCGACGACGATTTTTCAAGACAATCAAGGATGCATCGCGCTGGCCAAGAATCCTGTGTACCACTCGCGCACGAAGCACATCGACGTTAAGTTTCACTTTTTGCGTGTAAAGGTTTCAAGTGCAGTGATTGCGCTAGAGTTCAAGCCGACGGAAGAAATGGTCGCGGATGGATTCAACAAGGCACTTCCAAGAGACAAGCACAGCAAGTTCATCACGGGTCTGTGCATGGCGGTGTAGGGCGCACACGTCGCACGCACATCAAGGGAGAGTGTTAGCGAGTGATGATGCGGCGACTTGTGCAGGGTGTATATTGCATATTTGCATTAGTTGTATTGTTCTTTGGCAGGTTTATATTGTGGGATGTGAGCAAAACGACAAGTCATCGGATTGGCTCAGACGTTTGGGAAGGGGGATTCCACGCGGGTGAGTGCGGATTCGATCCCCGCCGTGAACAAGTTAATTGTGACTGACACTCACGACCTGGTGTTTGGGGTTCACCAGAACTGTGACCCGCCCACAGTAACGTCCCCCCACCCACGCAATCGTTTTCATTCTGCATTTGACACAGCAGATTTTTACGAAAGGTATTTACGAGACGTAATTACCCAGGGATAGGTAAAACAGAAAGCGGTGGAGACAGGGCACGAAATAGGTGGCTGAGAGCCACCGGCTACTACTAGCCATTCGTTTTCGAAGCTAGGAACAATTTGAATACAACTCACTTTTCGGTTTTCATCCCCGGCCGTAAGCCATCTTCTTCTTAGCATCAGCTCCACAACCTAGTTAATTCTAACAGTAATGACATCAGTGTTCATCAGACGAGTAGCTTGATTGAAAGACCTAAATGGCTTACATGTGGACACCATATACATCCGGGTGCAAGCAGTATCAAATTAAATGAAGCAACACTTTTGAATTGAACTTCTCCTACTCAAGTCGTCTACACTTCCTGTGCAGACTTCGTTCTTGCTCTTCAAGCTTCCTCGACAAGGCATATCCCCTTTGACATCCATCAGTGTACACAAGACAAAGCGCTTCTTATCATAACTGTTGTCTCTAACACAATCTTTCAGTGGGCATAGATGAATGCACTCAAGCTGCACAAGCTGCGTGGATCTTCTCTATGGACGTACTTACTCTTATGCTGATACAGCTAGCTCCCCGTGATGTGTATTCCACTTTGGCTCTACAGGGGAGTTGAGATTCACGCTTATTACTGAAGTATGTATTTACGAGCATCCACTATTGCTGCCTTCTTCCTTTTTTTCTCCATCAGGTCACTCATCAAGACCTTTCAATACATTGCGTCCGCAGTCCCGTGATACTCATCCAGGTTTAGAATAGAGTTATCTTACATCTTCGAATCATGCGGATTAAGCATATCACCACGTCTTTCTCCATGTTGGTGTCCATACTATTCATCTTGACGGAGTTGTTCAGAAACTTGTTGCAATGTTGTAACACTAGTCATCCACCCATTAGTCCGTACTGAATATCTGTCGCCTGATATGTAGAGCTACCTATTTCGAACCGTTCGGGGTAGTCTAGCTAGCTCAATGCGGACTGCAAGTTGACGGCAGCATTGTTCACGGTAATTACGCCTTAGATTGTTGGACAAATAGAACATTTTGGACGAGCAGTACGATTAAATGCAACAATGATTGGAGGAGGACATCGTAGCCGCGCGGGCAGATTGAGATCTCCTTTTTTCTCCAATCGCTTCTCATTCTTCCTTCAACGTCTCAACGGGATTTGACCATCCTTCCTGCCTTCTGCCAATCACCGTAAAACTTCTTAAGGTGCATCCCTGTCATTCCGGATCGCTTATGAATGAAGCACTCGTATGTTCAGGGCACCCTTATGCGCCACCGGTCGAAGAAAGCCGGAGATGTATCCAGTCACAACGTGCCACACCGGTTTCGATGAGCTTATGTGAGCGGCTGCTTATAGTATTGATGGTTACGCTTTCGATTCGAACTTCAAGCGTGGCATTTTCGGCATCGTTTTTGCGGTAATGACATCAGTGTTCATCAGACGAGCAGCTTGATTGAAAGACCTACATGGTTTACATGTGGACACCATATACATCCGGGTGCAAGCAGAATAAACTCCGATAAACCAACCCTTTCGAATCGGCCTTCTCCTTCTCAAGTTGTCTACACTTCCTGTGCAGACTTCCTTCTTGCTCTTCAAGCTTCCTCGACAAGGCATCTCCCCCTTTGACATCCATCAATATGCACAAGACCAAGCGCTTCTTCAATGTATTCGTTGTCTTCATCACAATCTTTCAGTGGGCATAGATGAATGCACTCAAGCTGCACAAGCTGCGTGGATCTTCTCTATGGACGTACTTACTCTTATGCTGATACAGCTAGCTCCCCGTGATGTGTACTCCACTTTGGCTCTACAGGGGAAGTTGAGATTCACGCTTATTACTGAAGTATGTATTTACGAGCATCCACTATTGCTGCCTTCTTCCTTTTTTTTTCTCCATCAGGTCACTCATCAAGACCTTTCAATACAATGCGTCCGCAGTCCCGTGATACTCATCCAGGTTCAGAATAGAGTTATCTTACATCTTCGAATCATGCGGATTAAGCATATCACCACGTCTTTCTCCATGTTGGTGTCCATACTATTCATCTTGACGGAGTTGTTCAGGAACTTGTTGCAATGTTGTAACACTAGTCATCCACCCATTAGTCCGTACTGAATATCTGTCGCCTGATATGTAGAGCTACCTATTTCGAACCGTTCGGGGTAGTCTAGCTAGCTCAATGCGGACTGCAAGTTGACGGCATCATTGTTCACGGTAATTGCTCCTTAGATTGTTGGACAAATAGAACATTTTGGACGAGCAATACGATTAAATGCAACAATGATTGGAGGAGGACATCGTAGCCGCGCGGGCAGATTGAGATCTTCTTTTTTCTCCAATCGCTTCTCATTCTTCCTCCAACGTCTCAAGTGGATTGCGCCATCCTTCCTGCCTTCTGCCAATCACCGTAAAACTTCTTGAAGTGCATCCACGCCATTCCGGCTACCTTGAGAATGAAGCACTGGTATATTCAGGGCACCCTCATGCGCCAGCGGGTGAAGAAAGCCGGCGATGTATCCAGTCACAACGTGCCACACCGGTTTCGATGAGCTTATGTGAGCGGCTGCTTATAGTATTGATCGTTACGCTTTCGATTCGAACTTCAAGCGTGGCATTTTCGGCATCGTTTTTGCGGTAATGACATCAGTGTTCATCAGACGAGCAGCTTGATTGAAAGACCTATATGGTTTACATGTGGACACCATATACATCAGGGTGCAAGCAGAATAAACTCCGATAAACCAACCCTTTCGAATCGACCTTCTCCTTCTCAAGTTGTCTACACTTCCTGTGCAGACTTCCTTCTTGCTCTTCAAGCTTCCTCGACAAGGCATATCCCCCTTTGACATCCATCAATATGCACAAGACCAAGCGTTCGTCAATGTATTCGTTGTCTTCATCACAATCTTTCAGTGGGCATAGATGAATGCACTCAAGCTGCACAAGCTGCGTGGATCTTCTCTATGGACGTACTTACTCTTATGCTGATACAGCTAGCTCCCCGTGATGTGTACTCCACTTTGGCTCTACAGGGGAGTTGAGATTCACGCTTATAACTGAAGTATGTATTTACGAGCATCCACTATTGCTGCCTTCTTCCTTTTTTTCTCCATCAGGTCACTCATCAAGACCTTTCAATACAATGCGTCCGCAGTCCCGTGATACTCATCCAGGTTCAGAATAGAGTTATCTTACATCTTCGAATCATGCGGATTAAGCATATCACCACGTCTTTCTCCATGTTGGTGTCCATACTATTCATCTTGACGGAGTTGTTCAGGAACTTGTTGCAATGTTGTAACACTAGTCATCCACCCATTAGTCCGTACTGAATATCTGTCGCCTGATATGTAGAGCTACCTATTTCGAACCGTTCGGGGTAGTCTAGCTAGCTCAATGCGGACTGCAAGTTGACGGCATCATTGTTCACGGTAATTACGCCTTAGATGATCGGGGCAAATAGAACGTTTAGGACGGGCAGAACGATTAAATGCATTAATGATTGGAGGTGGACATCGTAGCCGCGCGGGCAGATTGAGATCTTCTTTTTCTCCAATCGCTTCTCATTCTTCCTTCAACGTCTCAATGGGATTTGCGCCATCCTTCCTGCCTTCTGCCAATCACCGTAAAACTTCTTGAAGTGCATCCACGCCATTCCGGCTACCTTGAGAATGAAGCACTGGTATATTCAGGGCACCCTCATGGGCCAGCGGGTGAAGAAAGCCGGCGATGTATCCAGTCACAACGTGCCACACCGGTTTCGATGAGCTTATGTGAGCGGCTGCTTATAGTATTGATCGTTACGCTTTCGATTCGAACTTCAAGCGTGGCATTTTCGGCATCGTTTTTGCGGTAATGACATCAGTGTTCATCAGACGAGCAGCTTGATTGAAAGACCTATATGGTTTACATGTGGACACCATATACATCAGGGTGCAAGCAGAATAAACTCCGATAAACCAACCCTTTCGAATCGACCTTCTCCTTCTCAAGTTGTCTACACTTCCTGTGCAGACTTCCTTCTTGCTCTTCAAGCTTCCTCGACAAGGCATATTCCCCTTTGACATCCATCAATGTGCACAATACCAAGCGTTCGTCAATGTATTCGTTGTCTTCATCACAATCTTTCAGTGGGCATAGATGAATGCACTCAAGCTGCACAAGCTGCGTGGATCTTCTCTATGGACGTACTTACTCTTATGCTGATACAGCTAGCTCCCCGTGATGTGTACTCCACTTTGGCACTACAGGTGGAGTTGAGATTCACGCTTATTACTGAAGTATGTATTTACGAGCATCCACTATTGCTGCCTTCTTCCTTTTTTTCTCCATCAGGTCACTCATCAAGACCTTTCAATACAATGCGTCCGCAGTCCCGTGATACTCATCCAGGTTCAGAATAGAGTTATCTTACATCTTCGAATCATGCGGATTAAGCATATCACCACGTCTTTCTCCATGTTGGTGTCCATACTATTCATCTTGACGGAGTTGTTCAGGAACTTGTTGCAATGTTGTAACACTAGTCATCCACCCATTAGTCCGTACTGAATATCTGTCGCATGATATGTAGAGCTACCTATTTCGAACCGTTCGGGGTATCCAAGCTAGCTCAATGCGGACTGCAAGTTGACGGCATCATTGTTCACGGTAATTACGCCTTAGAAGATCGGACGAATAAAACATGTAGGCGAGCAAAACGACTGGATGCATTAATGATTGGAGGTGGACATCGTAGCTGCGTGGGCAGAGTAAGATCTGTTTTTTCTCCAATCGCTTCTTATTCTTCTTTCAACGTCTCAAGTGGATTGCGCCATCCTTCCTGCCTTCTGCCAATCACCGTAAAACTTCTTGAAGTGCATCCCTGTCATTCCGGATTGCTTAAGAATGAAGCACTGGTATGTTCAGGGCACCCTCATGCGCCAGCGGGTGACGAAAGCTGGCGATGTTTCCGGTCACAACGTGCCACACCGGTCTCGATGAGATTATGTGAGCGGCTGCTTGTAGTATTGATGGTTACGCTTTCGATCCGAACTTCAAGCGTGGCATTTTCGGCATCGTTTTTGCGGTAATGACATCAGTGTTCATCAGACGAGCAGCTTGATTGAAAAACCTATATGGTTTACATGTGGACACCATATACATCCGGGTGCAAGCAGAATAAACTCCGATAAACCAACCCTTTCGAATCGGCCTTCTCCTTCTCAAGTTGGCTACACTTCCTGTGCAGACTTCCTTCTTGCTCTTCAAGCTTCCTCGACAAAATTTCTTCCCTCTTGACATCCATCAATGTACACAAGACAAAGCGTCTGTCAATGTATTCGTCGTCTTTATCACAATCTTTCAGTGGGCATAGATGAATGCTCTCAAGCTGCACAAGCTGCGTGGATCTCCTCTGTGGTAGTACTTACTCTTATGCTGATACAGCTAGCTCCCCACGATGTGTACTCCAATTTGTCGCTATATGTGAAGTTGAGATTCGCGCTTATTACTGAAGTATATATTTACGAGCATCCACTATTGCTGCATTCTTCCTTTTTTTGCTCCATAAGGTCACTCATCAAGACCTTTCAATACATTGCGTCCGCAGTCCCGTGATACTCATCCAGGTTCAGAATAGAGTTATCTTACATCTTCGAATCATGCGGATTAAGCATATCACCACGTCTTTCTCCATGTTGGTGTCCATACTATTCATCATGGCGGAGTTGTTCAGGAACTTGTTGCAATGTTGTAACACTAGTCATCCACCCATTTGTCCGTACTGAATATCTGTCGCATGATATGTAGAGCTACCTATTTCGAACCGTTCGGGGTATCCAAGCTAGCTCAATGCGGACTGCAAGTTGACGGCATCATTGTTCACGGTAATTACGCCTTAGATGATTGAGCGAATAAAACATGTAGGCGAGCAAAACGACTGGATGCATTAATGATTGGAGGTGGACATCGTAGCTGCGTGGGCAGAGTAATATCTGTTTTTTCTCCAATCGCTTCTTATTCTTCTTTTAACGTCTCAATGGGATTTCGCCATCATCCTGCCTTACGCCAGACACCGTAACACTTCTTGAAGTGCATCCCTGTCATTCCGGATTGCTTAAGAATGAAGCACTGGTATGTTCAGGGCACCCTCATGCGCCAGCGGGTGACGAAAGCTGGCGATGTTTCCGGTCACAACGTGCCACACCGGTCTCGATGAGATTATGTGAGCGGCTGCTTATAGTATTGATGGTTACGCTTTCGATCCGAACTTGAAGCGTGGTATTTACAGCATCGTTTTTGCGGTAATGACATCAGTGTTCATCAGAAGAGCAGCTTGATTGAAAGACCTATATGGTTTACATGTGGACACCATATGCATCCGGGTGCAAGCAGTATCAACTTAAATGAAGCAACACTTTTGAATCGGCATTATCCTACTCAAGTCGTCTACACTTCCTGTGCAGACTTCGTTCTTGCTCTTCAAGCTTCCTCGACAAAGTCTCTTCCCCTACGACATCCATCAATGTACACAAGACCAAGCGTTCGTCAATGTATTCGTCGTCTTTATCACAATCTTTCAGTGGGCATCGATGAATGCACTCAAGCTGCACAAGCTGCGTGGATCTCCTCTATGGACGTACTTACTCTTATGCTGATACAGCTAGCTCCCCGTGATGTGTACTCCAATTTGTCGCTATATGTGAAGTTGATATTCGCGCTTTTTACTGAAGTATGTATTTACGAGCATCCACTATTGCTGCCTTCTTCCTTTTTTTCTCCATCAGGTCACTCATCAAGACCTTTCAATACAATGCGTCCGCAGTCCCGTGATACTCATCCATGTTCAGAATAAAGCTATCTTACATCTTCGAATCACGCAGACCAAGCATATCACCACGTCTTTCTCCATGTTGGTGTCCATACTATTCATCTTGACGGAGTTGTTCAGAAACTTGTTGCAATGTTGTAACACTAGTCATCCACCCATTAGTCCGTACTGAATATCTGTCGCCTGATATGTAGAGCTACCTATTTCGAACCGTTCGGGGTAGTCTAGCTAGCTCAATGCGGACTGCAAGTTGACGGCATCATTGTTCATGGTAATTGCTCCTTAGATTGTTGGACAAATAGAACATTTTGGACGAGCAGTACGATTAAATGCAACAATGATTGGAGGAGGACATCGTAGCCGCGCGGGCAGATTGAGATCTCCTTTTTCTCCAATCGCTTCTCATTCTTCCTTCAACGTCTCAATGGGATTTGACCATCCTTCCTGCCTTCTGTCAATCACCGTAAAACTTCTTGAAGTGCATCCACGCCATTCCGGCTACCTTGAGAGTGAAGCACTGGTATATTCAGGGCACCCTCATGCGCCAGCGGGTGACGAAAGCCGGAGATGTATCCAGTCACAACGTGCCACACCGGTTTCGATGAGCTTATGTGAGCGGCTGCTTATAGTATTGATGGTTACGCTTTCGATTCGAACTTCAAGCGTGGCATTTTCGGCATCGTTTTTGCGGTAATGACATCAGTGTTCATCAGACGAGCAGCTTGATTGAAAGACCTACATGGTTTACATGTGGACACCATATACATCCGGGTGCAAGCAGAATAAACTCCGATAAACCAACCCTTTCGAATCGACCTTCTCCTTCTCAAGTTGTCTACACTTCCTGTGCAGACTTCCTTCTTGCTCTTCAAGCTTCCTCGACAAGAATTTCTCCCCTCTGACATCCATCAATGTACACAAGACAGAGCGTCTGTCAATGTATTCGTCGTCTTTATCACAATCTTTCAGTGGGCATAGATGAATGCACTCAAGCTGCACAAGCTGCGTGGATCTCCTCTATGGACGTACTTACTCTTATGCTGATACAGCTAGCTCCCCGTGATGCGTACTCCAATTTGTCGCTATATGTGAAGTTGAGATTCGCGCTTATTACTGAAGTATATATTTACGAGCATCCACTATTGCTGCATTCTTCCTTTTTATCTCCATCAGGTCACTCATCAAGACCTTTCAATACAATGCGTCCGCAGTCCCGTGATACTCATCCAGGTTCAGAATAGAGTTATCTTACATCTTCGAATCATGCGGATTAAGCATATCACCACGTCTTTCTCCATGTTGGTGTCCATACTATTCATCATGGCGGAGTTGTTCAGGAACTTGTTGCAATGTTGTAACACTAGTCATCCACCCATTTGTCCGTACTGAATATCTGTCGCATGATATGTAGAGCTACCTATTTCGAACCGTTCGGGGTAGTCTAGCTAGCTCAATGCGGACTGCAAGTTGACGGCATCATTGTTCACGGTAATTGCTCCTTAGATTGTTGGACAAATAGAACATTTTGGACGAGCAATACGATTAAATGCAACAATGATTGGAGGAGGACATCGTAGCCGCGCGGGCAGAGTAAGATCTGTTTTTTCTCCAATCGCTTCTTATTCTTCTTTCAACGTCTCAAGGGGATTGCGCCATCATTCCTGCCTTCTGCCAAACACCGTAAAACTTCTTGAAGTGCATCCATGCCATTCCGGCTACCTTGAGAGTGAAGCGCTGGTATGTTCAGGGCACCCTCATGCGCCAGCGGGTGACGAAAGCCGGCGATGTTTCCGGTCACAACGTGACACACCGGTCTCGATGAGCTTATGTGAGCGGCTGCTTATAGTATGGATGGTTACGCTTTCGATCCGAACTTGAAGCGTGATATTTACGGCATCGTTTTTGCGGTAATGACATCAGTGTTCATCAGACGAGCAGCTTGATTGAAAGACCTACATGGTTTACATGTGGACACCATATACATCCGGGTGCAAGCAGAATAAACTCCGATAAACCAACCCTTTCGAATCGACCTTCTCCTTCTCAAGTCGTCTACATTTCCTGAGTAGACTTCGTTCTTGCTCTTCAAGCTTCCTCGACAAAGTCTCTTCCCCTTTGACATCCATCAATGTACACAAGACAAAGCGTTCGTCAATGTATTCGTCGTCTTTATCACAATCTTTCAGTGGGCATAGATGAATGCACTCAAGCTGCACAAGCTGCGTGGATCTCCTCTATGGACGTACTTACTCTTATGCTGATACAGCTAGCTCCCCGTGATGTGTACTCCACTTTGTCGCTATATGTGAAGTTGATATTCGCGCTTATTACTGAAGTATGTATTTACGAGCATCCACTATTGCTGCCTTCTTCCTTTTTTTCTCCATCAGGTCACTCATCAAGACCTTTCAATACAATGCGTCCGCAGTCCCGTGATACTCATCCAGGTTCAGAATAGAGTTATCTTACATCTTCGAATCATGCGGATTAAGCATATCACCACGTCTTTCTCCATGTTGGTGTCCATACTATTCATCATGGCGGAGTTGTTCAGGAACTTGTTGCAATGTTGTAACACTTGTCATCCACCCATTTGTCCGTACTGAATATCTGTCGCCTGATATGTAGAGCTACCTATTTCGAACCGTTCGGGGTAGTCTAGCTAGCTCAATGCGGACTGCAAGTTGACGGCATCATTGTTCATGGTAATTGCTCCTTAGATTGTTGGACAAATAGAACATTTTGGACGAGCAATACGATTAAATGCAACAATGATTGGAGGAGGACATCGTAGCCGCGCGGGCAGATTGAGATCTCCTTTTTTCTCCAATCGCTTCTCATTCTTCCTTCAACGTCTCAATGGGATTTGCCATCCTTCCTGCCTTCTGCCAATCACCGTAAAACTTCTTGAAGTGCATCCACGCCATTCCGGCTACCTTGAGAGTGAAGCACTGGTATATTCAGGGCACCCTCATGCGCCAGCGGGTGACGAAAGCCGGAGATGTATCCAGTCACAACGTGCCACACCGGTTTCGATGAGCTTATGTGAGCGGCTGCTTATAGTATTGATGGTTACGCTTTCGATTCGAACTTCAAGCGTGGCATTTTCGGCATCTTTCTTTCGGTAATGACATCAGTGTTCATCAGACGAGCAGCTTGATTGAAAGACCTACATGGTTTACATGTGGACACCATATACATCCGGGTGCAAGCAGAATAAACTCCGATAAACCAACCCTTTCGAATCGACCTTCTCCTTCTCAAGTTGTCGACACTTCCTGTGCAGACTTCCTTCTTGCTCTTCAAGCTTCCTCGACATAGTCTCTTCCCCTTTGACATCCATCAATGTACACAAGACCAAGCGTTCGTCAATGTATTCGTCGTCTTTATCACAATCTTTCAGTGGGCATCGATGAATGCACTCAAGCTGCACAAGCTGCGTGGATCTCCTCTATGGACGTACTTACTCTTATGCTGATACAGCTAGATCCCCGTGATGTGTACTCCACTTTGGCTCTACAGGGGAGTTGAGATTGGCGCTTATTACTGAAGTATATATTTACGAGCATCCACTATTGCTGCATTCTTCCTTTTTATCTCCATCAGGTCACTCATCAAGACCTTTCAATACATTGCGTCCGCAGTCCCGTGATACTCATCCAGGTTCAGAATAGAGTTATCTTACATCTTCGAATCACGCAGACCAAGCATATCACCACGTCTTTCTCCATGTTGGTGTCCATACTATTCATCATGGCGGAGTTGTTCAGGACCTTGTTGCAATGTTGTAACACTTGTCATCCACCCATTTGTCCGTACTGAATATCTATCGCCTGATACATAGAGCTATCTGTTTCGAACCGTGCGGGGTATCCAAGCTAGCTCAATGTGGACTGCAAGTTGACGGCATCATTGTTCATGGTAATTGCTCCTTAGATTGTTGGACAAATAGAACATTTTGGACGAGCAATACGATTAAATGCAACAATGATTGGAGGAGGACATCGTAGCCGCGCGGGCAGATTGAGATCTCCTTTTTTCTCCAATCGCTTCTCATTCTTCCTTCAACGTCTCAATGGGATTTGACCATCCTTCCTGCCTTCTGCCAATCACCGTAAAACTTCTTGAAGTGCATCCACGCCATTCCGGCTACCTTGAGAAAGAAGCAATGGTATATGTGGTGTACTCTCATGCGCCAGCGGGTGACGAAATCCGGCGATGTTTGTGATCACAACGTGCCACACCGGTTTCGATGAGCTTATGTGAGCAGCTTCGTGTAGTACTGTAGGTTACGCTTTCGATCCGAACTTGAAGCGCGGTATTTACGGCATCTTTCTTTCGGTAATGACATCAGACTTCATCAGACGAGCAGCTTGATTGAAATACCTATATGGTTTACATGTGGACACCATTTACATCAGGGTGCAAGTAGAATAAACTCCGATAAACCAACACTTTCGAATCGACCTTCTCCTTCTCAAGTTGTCGACACTTCCTGTGCAGACTTCCTTCTTGCTCTTCAAGCTTCCTCGACAAGAATTTCTCCCCTTTGACATCCATCAATGTGCACAAGACAAAGCGTCTCGTCAATGTATTCGTTGTCTTCATCACAATCTTTCAGTGGGCATCGATGAATGCACTCAAGCTGCACAAGCTGCGTGGATCTCCTCTATGGACGTACTTACTCTTATGCTGATACAGCTAGCTCCCCGTGATGTGTACTCCAATTTGTCGCTATATGTGAAGTTGATATTCGCGCTTTTTACTGAAGTATGTATTTACGAGCATCCACTATTGCTGCCTTCTTCCTTTTTTTCTCCATCAGGTCACTCATCAAGACCTTTCAATACAATGCGTCCGCAGTCCCGTGATACTCATCCAGGTTCAGAATAGAGTTATCTTACATCTTCGAATCATGCGGATTAAGCATATCACCACGTCTTTCTCCATGTTGGTGTCCATACTATTCATCATGGCGGAGTTGTTCAGGACCTTGTTGCAATGTTGTAACACTTGTCATCCACCCATTTGTACGTACTGAATATATATCGCCTGATACGTAGAGCTACCTATTTCGAACCGTTCGGGGTATCCAAGCTAGCTCAATGCGGACTGCAAGTTGACGGCATCATTGTTCATGGTAATTGCTCCTTAGATTGTTGGACAAATAGAACATTTTGGACGAGCAATACAATTAAATGCAACAATGATTGGAGGAGGACATCGTAGCCGCTCGGGCAGAGTAAGATCTGTTTTTTCTCCAATCGCTTCTTATTCTTCTTTCAACGTCTCAAGTGGGATTTGACCATCATTCCTGCCTTGCGCCAGACACCGTAAAACTTCTTGAAGTGCATCCACGCCATTCCGGCTACCTTGAGAGTGAAGCGCTGGTATATTCAGGGCACCCTCATGCGCCAGCGGGTGACGAAAGCTGGCGATGTTTCCGGTCACAACGTGACACACCGGTCTCGATGAGATTATGTGAGCGGCTGCTTGTAGTATGGATGGTCACGCTTTCGATCCGAACTTGAAGCGTGATATTTACGGCATCATTCTTACGGTAATGACATCAGTGTTCATCAGACGAGCAGCTTGATTGAAAGACCTACATAGTTTATTTGTGGACACCATTTACATCATGGTGCAAGTAGAATAAACTCCAATGAACCAACACTTTCGAATCGGCATTATCCTACTCAAGTCTTCTACATTTCCTGTGCAGACTTCCTTCTTGCTCTTCAAGCTTCCTCGACAAAGTCATTTCCCCTCTGACATCCATCAATGTACACAAGACAAAGCGTCTGTCAATGTATTCGTCGTCTTTATCACAATCTTTCAGTGGGCATCGATGAATGCTCTCAAGCTGCACAAGCTGTGTGGATCACCTCTGTGGTAGTACTTACGATGGTGCTGATACAGCTAGCTCCCCACGATGTGTCCACCAATTTGTCGCTATATGTGAAGCTTCGAGATTCGCGCTTATAACTGAAGTATGTATTTACGAGCATCCACTATTGCTGCCTTCTTCCTTTTTTTCTCCATCAGGTCACTCATCAAGACCTTTCAATACAATGCGTCCGCAGTCCCGTGATACTCATCCAGGTTCAGAATAGAGTTATCTTACATCTTCGAATCATGCGGATTAAGCATATCACCACGTCTTTCTCCATGTTGGTGTCCATACTATTCATCATGGCGGAGTTGTTCAGGACCTTGTTGCAATGTTGTAACACTTGTCATCCACCCATTTGTACGTACTGAATATATATCGCCTGACACGTAGAGCTATCTGTTTCGAACCGTGCGGGGTATCCAAGCTAGCTCAATGCGGACTGCAAGTTGACGGCATCATTGTTCATGGTAATTGCTCCTTAGATTGTTGGACAAATAGAACATTTTGGACGAGCAATACGATTAAATGCAACAATGATTGGAGGAGGACATCGTAGCCGCGCGGGCAGATTGAGATCTCCTTTTTTCTCCAATCGCTTCTCATTCTTCCTTCAACGTCTCACTGGGATTTGACAATCCTTCCTGCCTTCTGCAAATCACCGTAAAACTTCTTGAAGTGCATCCACGCCATTCCGGCTACCTTGAGAGTGAAGCGCTGGTATGTTCAGGGCACCCTCATGCGCCAGCAGGTGACGAAAGCCAGCGATGTTTCCGGTCACAACGTGACACACCGGTCTCGATGAGATTATGTGAGCAGCTTCGTGTAGTACTGTAGGCTACGCTTTCGATCCGAACTTGAAGCGTGATATTTACGGCATCATTCTTACGGTAATGACATCAGACATCATCCGACGAGCGGCTTGATTGAAAGACCTACAATGTTAATTTGTGGACACCATTTACATCATGGTAAAAGTAGAATAAACTTCAATGAACCAACACTTTCGAATCGACCTTATCCTACCCAAGTTGTCGACACTTCCTGTGCAGACCTCCTTCTTGCTCTTCAAGCTTCCTCGACAGAATTTCTCCCCTCTGACATCCATCAATATGCACAAGACAAAGCGTCTGTCAATGTATTCGTTGTCTTCATCACAATCTTCTGGTGGGCATAGATGAAAGCTCTCAAGCTGCACGAGCTGCGTGGATCTCCTCTTTGGTATTACTTACTCTTATGCTGATACAGCTAGCTCCCCACGATGTGTTCACCAATTTGTCGCTATATGTGAAGTTGAGATTTGCGCTTATAACTGAAGTATGTATTTACGAGCATCCACTATTGCTGCCTTCTTCCTTTTTTTCTCCGTCAGGTCACTCATCAAGACCTTTCAATACAATGCGTCCGCAGTCCCGTGATACTCATCCAGGTTCAGAATAGAGTTATCTTGCATCTTCGAATCATGCGGATTAAGCATATCACCACGTCTTTCTCCATGTTGGTGTCCATACTCTTCATCATGGCGGAGTTGTTCAGGACCTTGTTGCAATGTTGTAACACTTGTCATCCACCCATTTGTACGTACTGAATATCTGTCGCCTGATATGTAGAGCTACCTATTTCGAACCGTTCGGGGTATCCAAGCTAGCTCAATGTGGACTGCAAGTTGACGGCATCATTGTTCATGGTAATTGCTCCTTAGATTGTTGGACAAATAGAACATTTTGGACGAGCAATACGATTAAATGCAACAATGATTGGAGGAGGACATCGTAGCCGCTCGGGCAGAGTAAGATCTGTTTTTTCTCCAATCGCTTCTCATTCTTCCTTCAACGTCTCACTGGGATTTGACAATCCTTCCTGCCTTCTGCAAATCACCGTAAAACTTCTTGAAGTGCATCCACGCCATTCCGGCTACCTTGAGAGTGAAGCGCTGGTATGTTCAGGGCACCCTCATGCGCCAGCAGGTGACGAAAGCCAGCGATGTTTCCGGTCACAACGTGACACACCGGTCTCGATGAGATTATGTGAGCAGCTTCGTGTAGTACTGTAGGCTACGCTTTCGATCCGAACTTGAAGCGTGATATTTACGGCATCATTCTTACGGTAATGACATCAGACATCATCCGACGAGCGGCTTGATTGAAAGACCTACAATGTTAATTTGTGGACACCATTTACATCATGATGCAAGAGGAATAAAATCCGATTAACACACACTTTCGAATCGACCTTATCCTACCCAAGTTGTCGACACTTCCTGTGCAGACCTCCTTCTTGCTCTTCAAGCTTCCTCGACAGAATTTCTCCCCTCTGACATCCATCAATGTGCACAAGACAAAGCGTCTGTCAATGTATTCGTTGTCTTCACCACAATCTTCTGGTGGGCATAGATGAAAGCTCTCAAGCTGCACGAGCTGCGTGGATCTCCTCTTTGGACGTACTTACTCTTATGCTGATACAGCTAGCTCCCCACGATGCGTACTCCAATTTGTCGCTATATGTGAAGTTGAGATTCGCGCTTATAACTGAAGTATGTATTTACGAGCATCCACTATTGCTGCCTTCTTCCTTTTTTTTCTCCATCAGGTCACTCATCAAGACCTTTCAATACAATGCGTCCGCAGTCCCGTGATACTCATCCAGGTTCAGAATAGAGTTATCTTGCATCTTCGAATCATGCGGATTAAGCATATCACCACGTCTTTCTCCATGTTGGTGTCCATACTCTTCATCATGGCGGAGTTGTTCAGGACCTTGTTGCAATGTTGTAACACTTGTCATCCACCCATTTGTACGTACTGAATATATATCGCCTGATACGTAGAGCTACCTATTTCGAACCGTTCGGGGTATCCAAGCTAGCTCAATGCGGACTGCAAGTTGACGGCATCATTGTTCATGGTAATTGCTCCTTAGATTGTTGGACAAATAGAACATTTTGGACGAGCAATACGATTAAATGCAACAATGATTGGAGGAGGACATCGTAGCCGCACGGGCAGATTGAGATCTCCTTTTTTCTCCAATCGCTTCTCATTCTTCCTTCAACGTCTCACTGGGACTTGACCATCCTTCCTGCCTTCTGCAAATCACCGTAAAACTTCTTGAAGTGCATCCACGCCATTCCGGCTACCTTGAGAGTGAAGCGCTGGTATATTCAGGGCACCCTCATGCGCCAGCGGGTGACGAAAGCCGGCGATGTTTCCGGTCACAACGTGACACACCGGTCTCGATGAGATTATGTGAGCGGCTGCTTGTAGTATGGATGGTCACGCTGTCGATTCGAACTTCAATCGTAGTATTTACGGCATCTTTCTTTCGGTAATGACATCAGTGTTCATCAGACGAGCAGCTCGATAGAAAGACCTACATAGTTTATTTGTGGACACCATTTACATCATGATGCAAGTGGAATAAACTCCAATGAACCAACACTTTCGAATCGACCTTATCCTACCCAAGTCTTCTACATTTCCTGAGTAGACTTCGTTTCTTGCTCTTCAAGCTTCCTCGACAAGGCATACCTCCCTTTGACATCCATCAATATGCACAAGACCAAGCGTTCGTCAATGTATTCGTTGTCTTCATCACAATCTTTCAGTGGGCATAGATGAAAGCTCTCAAGCTGCACGAGCTGCGTGGATCTCCTCTTTGGACGTACTTACTCTTATGCTGATACAGCTAGCTCCCCACGATGCGTACTCCAATTTGTCGCTATATGTGAAGTTGATATTCGCGCTTATAACTGAAGTATGTATTTACGAGCATCCACTATTGCTGCCTTCTTCCTTTTTTTCTCCGTCAGGTCACTCATCAAGACCTTTCAATACAATGCGTCCGCAGTCCCGTGATACTCATCCAGGTTCAGAATAGAGTTATCTTGCATCTTCGAATCATGCGGATTAAGCATATCACCACGTCTTTCTCCATGTTGGTGTCCATACTCTTCATCATGGCGGAGTTGTTCAGGACCTTGTTGCAATGTTGTAACACTTGTCATCCACCCATTTGTACGTACTGAATATATATCGCCTGATACGTAGAGCTACCTATTTCGAACCGTTCGGGGTATCCAAGCTAGCTCAATGTGGACTGCAAGTTGACGGCATCATTGTTCATGGTAATTGCTCCTTAGATTGTTGGACAAATAGAACATTTTGGACGAGCAATACGATTAAATGCAACAATGATTGGAGGAGGACATCGTAGCCGCACGGGCAGATTGAGATCTCCTTTTTTCTCCAATCGCTTCTCATTCTTCCTTCAACGTCTCACTGGGATTTGACCATCCTTCCTGCCTTCTGCAAATCACCGTAAAACTTCTTGAAGTGCATCCACGCCATTCCGGCTACCTTGAGAGTGAAGCGCTGGTATGTTCAGGGCACCCTCATGCGCCAGCGGGTGACGAAAGCCGGCGATGTTTCCGGTCACAACGTGACACACCGGTCTCGATGAGCTTATGTGAGCGGCTGCTTATAGTATGGATGGTTACGCTTTCGATCCGAACTTCAATCGTAGTATTTACGGCATCTTTCTTTCGGTAATGACATCAGTGTTCATCAGACGAGCAGCTCGATTGAAAGACCTACATAGTTTATTTGTGGACACCATTTACATCATGATGCAAGAGGAATAAACTCCAATGAACCAACACTTTCGAATCGACCTTATCCTACCCAAGTCTTCTACATTTCCTGAGTAGACTTCGTTTCTTGCTCTTCAAGCTTCCTCGACAAGGCATACCTCCCTTTGACATCCATCAATATGCACAAGACCAAGCGTTCGTCAATGTATTCGTCGTCTTTATCACAATCTTTCAGTGGGCATAGATGAATGCACTCAAGCTGCACAAGCTGCGTGGATCTCCTCTATGGACGTACTTACTCTTATGCTGATACAGCTAGCTCTCCGTGATGTGTATTCCACTTTGGCTCTACAGGGGAGTTGAGATTCACGCTTATAACTGAAGTATGTATTTACGAGCATCCACTATTGCTGCCTTCTTCCTTTTTTTCTCCATCAGGTCACTCATCAAGACCTTTCAATACAATGCGTCCGCAGTCCCGTGATACTCATCCAGGTTCAGAATAGAGTTATCTTGCATCTTCGAATCACGCGGATTAAGCATATCACCACGTCTTTCTCCATGTTGGTGTCCATACTATTCATCTTGACGGAGTTGTTCAAGAGTTAGTTGCAATGTTGTAACACTAGTCATCCACCCATTAGTCCGTACTGAATATCTGTCGCCTGATATGTAGAGCTACCTATTTCGAACCGTTCGGGGTAGTCTAGCTAGCTCAATGCGGACTGCAAGTTGACGGCATCATTGTTCATGGTAATTGCTCCTTAGATTGTTGGACAAATAGAACATTTTGGACGAGCAATACGATTAAATGCAACAATGATTGGAGGAGGACATCGTAGCCGCTCGGGCAGAGTAAGATCTGTTTTTTCTCCAATCGCTTCTTATTCTTCTTTCAACGTCTCAAGTGGATTGCGTCATCATTCCTGCCTTGCGCCAGACACCGTAAAACTTCTTGAAGTGCATCCACGCCATTCCGGCTACCTTGAGAGTGAAGCGCTGGTATATTCAGGGCACCCTCATGCGCCAGCAGGTGACGAAAGCCGGCGATGTTTCCGGTCACAACGTGACACACCGGTCTCGATGAGATTATGTGAGCAGCTTCGTGTAGTACTGTAGGCTACGCTTTCGATCCGAACTTGAAGCGTGATATTTACGGCATCATTCTTACGGTAATGACATCAGACATCATCCGACGAGCGGCTTGATTGAAAGACCTACAATGTTAATTTGTGGACACCATTTACATCAGGGTGCAAGTAGAATAAAATCCGATTAACACACACTTTCGAATCGGCCTTCTCCTACTCAAGTTGTCGACACTTCCTGTGCAGACCTCCTGCTTGCTCTTCAAGCTTCCTCGACAGAATTTCTCCCCTCTGACATCCATCAATATGCACAAGACAAAGCGTCTGTCAATGTATTCGTTGTCTTCACCACAATCTTCTGGTGGGCATAGATGAAAGCTCTCAAGCTGCACGAGCTGCGTGGATCTCCTATTTGGACGTACTTACTCTTATGCTGATACAGCTAGCTCCCCACGATGCGTACTCCAATTTGTCGCTATATGTGAAGTTGATGTTCGCGCTTATTACTGAAGTATGTATTTACGAGCATCCACTATTGCTGCATTCTTCCTTTTCTTGCTCCATAAAGGCGCTCAAGACCTTTTTATACGATGCGTCCGCAGTCCCGTGGTACTCATACAGGTTCAAAATAGAGTTATCTTCTATCTTCGAATCACGCAGACCAAGCATATCACCTCGTCTTTCTCCATGTTGGTGTCCATGCTATTCATGTAATGGGCTTTCCCGTTACATGAAGTTGACACCAAACGGTGTCAATAGGAATTTTGTCTAGCATGACAACGTTCTACCGATATTATCCGGGTTGGATAATGTTGAAGGATTGTTATTCCCTTTTGGATTATATTCAAATGCTGCTCCAAGAATGGTCGATATAGGACATATCAACCATAGATTCCCACCAATCGCTGCTAGACGCGCGCAATCAGTGGTGAGCAGGTTGTCGTCATAGGACGGCGTAGTTTAACATAGTAAGATATAGATTACGGTTACATTGATATCTTAACAATATTAAATACAGTTCTCGTTTTACCTTAACTTGACCGAGTCGTTCAAGTATCTTAGCTTCCTCTGCACGTACTAGTGTACGTGAAGTTTCGCGGCACCCAGACATAGAGTGCCCCATTACACCTGGTAGCACTTCTTAGTCCGTCCAACGACTACTTAGTGTCCGTTTACCATAAACATGTTGGAAGTAGAAGACGACTGCGTTCACGCCACACGTGGAGGCTACTCCCATCTGAGTGATTCAGAATGGGAGGTAGTCGGCCGCATGAGTTTGCTCATGAGCGACCCCGCCATCAGTGTTATGTTGGAATCTCTAAGCAGAGACCAGCAACAGGCTGCTTCAACAAGTTATAACAAGAAGAACTTGCCGTTGAACGATAGAAAATAGCCTTGCTACAGCAGCAAGGATCTCAGGAGTGGATGGGTGGGCCGACGCACATGCGTCGAGTCGAAACCTTAAAGATTGGCATCTTAAGGGGCAAGGGAACCGATGAAGATTCCCTTTAAGATGGTAGGACGAGTCTAACGATGCCATCAGGGCCCGTCACATCGAGGGTGACGAGATGCAAGTCACCTTCGCCCTGCCAAATTTGACGGGACGAGCAAAGACTTGGGCCTTAGGGCTCGGGCTTCACGACCTAATCGGGTTTAAGTCGTTGGAGATCTTTGAGTCTCGGCTTAAAAAGACGTTTGAGACGCCGAGAGCCGAGTTTAGAGCACGATCTGCACTATTGAAGCTAAAGCAAGGTAAGCGTGACGTGCAAGCTTACGCTCAGAACCTGCGCTACCTTGCAAGTAGCGTTACGGAGAACCATGTTGACGAGAACACGCTCATCAACGTATTCATTTACAGCCTTGTGGACGGGCCGGTAAAGACCTACATGTTCCGAGAGGACTTCCATACGCTGGAAAAGGCGATAGCGTATGCGAAACAGGAAGACCTCAGCCTGAGACAGTCTCAGTCTAACTCGTCAAACTATTTACTGACGAGACGACAGGAGACAGGAGGTCCTGAACCAGTGGACCTCTGTTACATCGAGAGCGACAACTCTCGCTCTCTGAGTCACCAGCGAACGGCAAGATGACATCGATGTCAGAAGATTGGCACTACGCTCATGAGTGCAGTGTCTTAAAATTGCAACACTTCCAAAGACAGAACGTGATGACCGCCGTTGGCCAAGGAAGAGTCCGAGGCGCGGGTCCGACCATGTCGCCAAGCCGCGACAGCAAGTCGGACCGTCAAAAATGGCCAGGGACAGTAGGGGCGGAGCACCCTGCTGATCCGGCGACGTCAAGAGAATTTGCAAGAATCTTGACGAAGATTGCTCCGAACACACAGTCGCTGTGTGTTACTGCTCCTCGTTATGAGGAGTCTCTTTTCACTTTGAAGATCGAAGTGACAAGTGGAATGTCACTTCGCGCCCTAGTTGACTGTGGACCGTCGAACTGTTTTATCCGACGCCAGTCGCTAAAGGATAGTAGGCTCAACTATGTTGATCGAGAGTTTCTTCCAACGAGGATGACGGTGTGACTTGCTACAGGCGCATCCGTAACAGTGAACAAACGTGAAGTGGGAATCCACTACACGCTAGACTAAAAACAACACGATGATGACTTTATCGTACTGGATTTCTAAGAAATTTGATGTCATCCTTGTTCTGCCATGGCTTAGAAAGTATTGGCCATGGGTTAGCTGGCAGCATCGATCCGTGAAGATGCCTGCCGTTTGTTCATCGGATGGCCATCTGATGAACGTCTTAAAGCGTCCACAAGCGTGCGGACGTACTTCGAGTAAGCACGATGGCCTCACTTGTGGCACGGACGTTAGTACGATTGCACAAGATCACAGTGCAGAAGGCCACTGCACTGTGGAACCAGCTTCCGGCACCTGTGTAGAACACAGGATGCGCCGAAGGTTCACCACTCGAAGACATCTAGTGGACTGGAGCACGGATGCACATTAAGAAGGGTGCATCCGAGAATAAAGACTAGTGTTGTTCAGGATTGACAACACGTTGAAGCGAGATCGACTATCAGAGAGTCGATCGTAGAGCAAGACCGCTCGACTGAAAGAGAGTCGATCGAAGAGGACGTGACCGTGATAGTACCCGTAACGAAAGAAATCCTGAGAGCAATAACTCCCGAGAGAGTTAGGTTGAGGGTGTGGATCTTCAAATCTGCGGATGTGCTTTCCCAGGAATCACCGAGTCAGTTAATGTCTTGGTGAATGACGGATCAAGTGTAGGCGCTTATACACTTGATCTGGTGACGCATTCGAAGTCAGCTTCGGAGGTGGTCAAGTTACCAACGCTAGAATCTAATAGATTCTTGCGAGATCTGCGTAGTGACAAGATCAAGCAGATCTGCTTACTCGTCACAGAGGAACAGTACGTCGCTGGTATTCGGTCAGCACAAGTGTTTGATGAGAACGAACAAGTTTATAGCAGCTCATCGATGGACGAGAGTTTTCTCAATGATAAGACCCGGATTGAGCGATACACGTCTTAATCTTGGGAGTAGATTCACACAAATCCTTTGTGTAAGGATTTTTTTTTATTTGGTTGAATTTAGGGATGTTTTCCCGGAATCTGTGCCATGCGAGGTGCCCAAATACAAAGGCGCTCGGCATGAGATCGAACTGAAACCCGGTTCGAAATACTGTGTCATGAAGCAATGGCCACTGACTCGTGAACAGGTCACAGCGATCGACAAATTCTTTGCCGATCGATTGGCGGCTGGTCATGTGAGAAAATCAACATCCCTGCACAGCTCTCCGACCTTCTGGATGCGAAAGGCCACAGGGGGTGGCGGATAGTGCACGCGTTCAACAAATTGAACGCTACAACGGTACCGGCTCAAACGCCGATCCCAAAAAAAGGATGCCATCATAGATGGCATGGCAAAGAGTACCATCGTTTCGTCCATGGATTTGATGGATGAATTCTATCAGATTCTCATGCGAGAACGGGACACCCCTTAAACAGCAGTGAGCATCCCCAGTGGTATGCTCTAGGAGTGTCTAGTGATGCCACAGGGACTAGGTTACGCCCCCGCAACGTTTTACAGATGTGTTACAATTCTGTTGCAAACGGTGCGCGACTATGCACCGGGTTACTTCGACGATATCCATGTCCATAGTCGGGCTGTGGATGGAACGACGGAAGTGTAGGTTTATAGAATCCACATCCAGAAGGTTCATTCTCTAATGCGAGAGCATAAGTTGTTCGCGAACCTCAAGAAGTGAATATTCGCAGCGAACGAAATACCACATCTTGGCTACATCGTGGGTAAAAACGGTGTACGCCCTGATTCGAAAAAGATCAAGGCGACTAGCGACTGGCCTGTGCCAGTCGACGTCAAGGGACTTCGAAAGTTCCTTAGCTTGGCAGCGTATTTGCACAAATACTCGCGCAACTATGTTGAAATGACCTTAAATCTCTCGTTTGTTAATAAAAAACGAAAGGTGGTCATGGAGTGCTGTGTGTCAGCACTCCTTCGAAGTTATCAAGAAAAGCTTGCCACAATCGCCTGTGTTGGCGATTGCAGATCAGGATAGGACATTTCAAATGGTCTGTGATGCCAGCGTTTTGAAATCTGCTATGCGTTAATGCAGTATGGCTCAGACGGCGTTGAGCGCGTCGTCTTTTATCAATCACGTCAGCTGCAAGCAGCTAAGCAAAATTATCCGGTGCATGACAAGGAACACCTTACCATGAAATATGCACTGCCCAAGTTTCGGGTATATCTCATAGGAGATAGGCCCTTCATCGTTTATACCCACCATGCATCGTCACGCACGGTCGTAAACAGTCCATATCTCTCGCAACGAATGGTGAGGTGGATGTTTTTCTTCGCGGAGAACTACTTCTCCGTCTAGAATAAAGCAGGACGACCTACTGTCGTCGCTGATGCTCTTTTGCGTCGGCCCGATTTCAAGACGACTCCTCAATTCAACAGTAGGGGTGATTCCACTGTCGCGACACAAACAGTGAGTGTCCCGTAGTCGAGTAAGCTCGATGACGTGCGAAAAGCAAACACAGAAGATGAGTCTCTTCTGCGGTTGATGGATTACGTATCCAATTCATGCAGTGAAGCTTTGAAAAGCTTGCCGACTCAATACCGCTCTTCAACCGAACGGTATTCTGTACGTGATGGACTGCTGTACTATACAGCAGTCAATGGTGACACACCTCGTGTCGTCGGTTCCAATCATGATTATTCGCGATTGCGCATCATGTACGGGTGTCACGATGCCCCAAAAAGTGGGCATCGCGGTAGGGAAAAGACTTACCTCACGGCGAGTCGTGACTTCTAATGGCCCCGCCAGTATGAGTTCGTGCGGCAATGCATTCGCGCTTGCGAAGTTTGTCAATGGTTGAAGCCTAGTCCTTCACCCCGCGCACCCTTACAGCCTCTTCCAATTACGGCAGAGTGTTGGCAGTCCGTATCGATGGACTTCGTCTTCGGGTTTCCTAAAGATTTTCATAAGAATACTCGAATTTTTGTGTTTGTTGATCGGTTCAGCAAGATGGTACATCTTGTTGCTGTACCGGAGTCAATTACATCCCAGGGCTGTGCTCGTGTCTTCATTGATACTATCTTCCGACTTCACGGGTTACCCCGTGAACTCGTGTCCGATAGGGACCCCCGCTTCACAGCGGAATTCTGGGCAATCCGTGTTCCGTTCACTTGGAACACGTTTGATGATTTCAACTTCTGACCATCCCGAAACATATGGTCAAATGGAACGCGTCAACCGCGTTCTCGAAGAGATACTTCGAGGGTATGTTTACTCGTTTACGAGCTGGAGTGAGTTCTTGCCAGTGGCGGAATTTTCCATCAACAATTTGGTGCACGCTTCTACAACGCATACACCGTTCTTCGTAAAATGGCCTACGCCATCCATGTTTACTCGCCTTTTTAGAGTGTGACTTTAGTTTAAGAGGGGGAAGGGTGGACTCGCTTGAGCAAAAACTAATCTGGTTCTTGCTCATCACCCGTCGACAATGATGTTGACGTGATGGATGCCGATATCGATGGGATCGATGTCGATGATGGCGACGATGCTGGCATATTCAGCATCGCCAATGCCCGCCAAAGTGAGTACGATGACGCCCTCACTGGTGAAGACTACATTCTATTAGCAGTGCTCACGAAGCGCTCTTTTTCAGCAGTGCACACGAAGCGCACTGCTGTTGACAAGGATGAATCAGCAGAGGTATTTCTGCTGACTCGCGAAGCGGTTTTCCACTTCGTTCAAGACTCTATTGCAGATGCATTAGACAGACATAAGAGAAACGCAGACAAACATGGAAGAGCAAATGCTCTTTCTTTTGATGAAGGAGACCTAGTTTTGCTGTCTACAGTAAACCTACCGAAACACGCAGCGATAAACGTGGGCAGCAGTAAAATTACTGCCCAAGTACATCAGTCCATTTTGTGTGTTGCGCCGAATGGGCAACGCATACACGACTGAACTGCCCTGTAAGGTGCGTATGCATCCTACGTTTAGCGTTGGACGTCTCCGCCCGTACTATCAGTACTAGCCCGCTTCGAGATGCGAAGAGCACCTCCGCGGTCGAGAACCGAGACCACATTCGAGTGGTCCCGTATCAGCAAGTCAGTCTGTCCGACTAGCGAAGCGACCTGCCACGCAGCTGAGCTATATCTTGACGAGCTGCAGTCAGCTCGGCACGAAGAGAACGAATCGAACGTTCGTTCTTAAGTTGCACAAATGCAAAAGCGGCACGATCGTCCGAATGATCGTGTTAGGAAATTGTGATTATCTTATACATGATCCTCAAGTCCATAACGCCGAGATCTTTATAAGCCAGGTCATCTTGCAACTACTCCGTTAGAAAGTTCAGCTCTTGATCATCAAGCTGATCCGACCCTCGAGCCGGATCAGGTGTTTTCGCCACCACCACATCCTTTGGTAGAATATGGTGGTAATCAACGCTTTCTGGTAGAGCGTATCTTGAACCACCGCGATGTGAATGGCGTCCGGACGAGTTACCTCGTCCGCTGTCGTGGCTATCCACCGGCGTGGGACAGCTGGAAGCCTCGTGCCCATCTAATTGTTGATGTAATTGGTCTTGCCGAGCAGCATGACGAGACCCACCCGCTGCGTTTGTAGAAGGGACGTCGGAAAATGACCTCATACAGCGCGAGTAAAGGAATTGCAAGGTTCCAATCCCTTCGGCCATCTTGGAAGAGATGCGCGCCCTCCAGTAGGGATCATTAGGGATGTATGCCTCCCTAGGGACACGGTTCGAGTTGTCCAGGCAACCTGGACACAAATCACCCAACGAGAGACAGGGTAATCCTTCCTCTCTTGAAACCCATAGCTAATTGCATCGCGCCCCAACTGGGTTGCGTTTCTCAAATCCGATGCGAGCTGCATCAATTTTGGCAAGCCAAGCCTCACGGCCAATACACTTAATGTTGTGGATGAGGTCATTCCATCTCGGCACCAAGGATTTGCTGTCCCGAACACGGCTACCATTGTAATACCGATGGTTTAAAAAGCGCATTGGTAAAGAACTCTTCCTCAGCACGGATATTTTCCGTGCTGTAATCAGGTGGACAAACCTTCCCGCAATCGAACAACGGGATTTGATCCCGTTCGGTAGTCGTGCAGGCCAACCGGTCCAACTTTCTGGATGGCAGAATCCACGGAGACTCCACTTGAGGAGCGTGGCGCAGGACATTTCGGTCCCTAGACTCTTGATTGGTGATAGCATGAGCACTGGCACCAGGGTTCTCCGATCCCTTGAGTTACTTCGCTCGTAGCGATGTGAAGGTGCATCACCACCATCCCACAAGACCTATCATTGAATGGACTTGCGTGAGGCGGAGACTTATCGAAACAATCACGTGATTCGAAGATCTCGGTCGTAATTCCGCCGCGCTGACCAGATCCAGTCATCCTGGCTCTTGCAGTGTCCGCCCCGGGTGATCCCGAGGCGTGAGGAGTCGCCTTTGAGTCGAATGCATCATCCGACTCGCCAAGATAGATGAGCTATATCTCAGACTCGTCTTGATTACGACCCGAGGTACCCGCCGCAGACGCAACGGATGTACCTATCGCACGTGATGACTCACCACGTGGAGGTTTCACGACTACAGGCGACGAATCGCCTGCTGCTGAGGCATGAGAGGCACTTTTCGCGTCCGCACGCATGCGTGCAGCCGCCCTTCTTGCTGCTGCAGTAGCATCTCGCGTGGTTTTTGACACCATGCGTTGGATTGGCAAATGAATAAAATTTGACCAACAAGTACTCCCTTTCCCAGGGTGATCCAACATTGTTCACCCTTATCCAATCAATTCTAATTTAATCAACGGGTGATCGATGGTTACGGGGGGGGGTGATGTAACGGGGTAGCCTGTTACATGAAGTTGACACCAAACGGTGTCAATAGGAATATTGTCTAGCATGACAACGTTCTACCGATATTATCCGGGTTGGATAATGTTGAAGGATTGTTATTCCCTTTTGGATTATATTCAAATGCTGCTCCAAGAATGGTCGATATAGGACATATCAACCATAGATTCCCACCAATTGCTGCTAGACGCGCGCAATCAGTGGTGAGCAGGTTGTCGTCATAGGACGGCGTAGTTTAACATAGTAAGATATAGATTACGGTTACATTGATATCTTAACAATATTAAATACAGTTCTCGTTTTACCTTAACTTGACGGAGTCGTTCAAGTATCTTAGCTTCCTCTGCACGTACTAGTGTACGTGAAGTTTCGCGGCACCCAGACAAAGGGTGCCCGTTACATTTTATCTTGACTGAGTTGTTCAGGAACTTGTTGCAATTTTGTTACACTTGTCATCACCCATTTGTCCGTACTGAATATCTTTCGCCTGATATATAGAGCTACCTGTTTCAAGCCGTGCCGGGTAGTCTAGCTATCTCAATGCGGACTGTAAGTTGACGGCATCGTTCTTCGCTGTAATTACTCCTGAATGGGTGAATTGAACATTTAGACGAGCAGAACGATTGGAGGCACCCATGATTGGGTGTGGACATCGTAGCTGCGTGGACAGAGTAAGATCTCCTTTTTTCTCCAGTCGCTTCTCATTCTTCTTTCAATGTCTTAATGTGATTTCGCCATCCTTCCTGCCTTATGCCAATCACCGTGAAACTTCTTGAAGTGCATCCCTGTCATTCCGAACACCTTGAGAGTGAAGCGCTGGTATGTTCAGGGCACCCTCATGCGCCAGCGGGTGACGAAAGCCGTCGATGGCTCTGTTCATAACGTGCCACACCAATTTCGATGAGATTACGTGAGCGGCTGCTTGTAGTATTAATGGTTACGCTCTCGAACCGAACTCAAGCGTAGTATTTTTGGTATCGTGGGGCTGGCTTATTAATTTGACTATTGGAATAAATTAGGGGAAGCATTTACGAATTATTGGTTGGACCGAAATGACTTTTTGGGGTGGTATTAGAGTCAGGAAAATAATTCCAGTATTGAACTAAACGGTTATGGAAGTAGTGTTAATCGATCTGTTGGACCGAACTAAATATTTGGAGTAATGGTGGAGCTGGTTGCCTAACTCAATTACCAACATTTTTTTATGTTAATTGCACTAACAACGAAACGTGGAACTGGATGAGTGTTATTAAGTCGATTGTGGGTTGGTTCTCAATCTATTGTTGATTTTAACACATTTCTGAATGTTTTTGTTGTTGATTATTACTCTATCAGCGGTGCGGACTTAATTATTCGGATCGATACTGGAAACGTAGTTAGACCCACTCAACAATAGGAAAATACTTTCACTATGCCCTGTTTAAATGTCCATACTAAGTTCTTCCAATTTGGCTTAAAAACAATAGCAGCGGCACTTCGAGAATTCGAAACAAACGCAACCAAGCATCTAGACATTGCAAAAGTGTCGCATAACACTCACAGTTCATTGCGCTTTCCTTTAATACTTGCATACTAAAGTTCACAACCCTTTTTTGGCTCACAAACAACAGTAGGAAAATAATTTCACTTTGCCCTGTTTAAAATACATACTTAAGTCTTTCAATTAGTATTAGAAAGCAATAGAAACGACACTTTGTGAATCTGCAAGAAATAACAACTATCGTGAGCTTACACTAAGCGGTCCATTAAACCACCTTGCTAAATCCTTATATTTAAACCGATTGATCGATTCGCGAACTTTCGCTCTTGTTTTCAGCAGCAAAAGTAATTAAATTTGTCGCACAGACTTATACGGCTGACTGCTTTATTGCGTTTCTTGTTCTTACGGTAATAACATCAATGTTTATCAGACGAGCGGCATGATTGAAAGACCTACACGGTTTATTTGTGGACACCATATACATCATGGTGCAAGTCGAATGCACTCCAATGAACCAGCACTTTCGAATCGACCTTCTCCTAGTCGAGTCGACTACACTTCCTGTACCAACTTCCTTCTAAGTCTTCAAGCTGTCATCTCGGCTTAGTTGTGCGAGTACTTGTGTAAGCACGCCGATAGACAAAGTATTAAACTTAGTATCTTGCTATGGACTGGCACAGGCCCTTCGATGAGCATCTTGAGCATTCGGGATCAGAGCGTACGACGTGTTTACCGCCGATGCACCAAAAAAGTGTTATCTCACTATCAGCGAATGCTCACTTCTTATTGCTAGCATGCAGCTTATGCTTCCCCATAAGTTCCAGAACCTGACGAATCAGTGCTCTGTGCACCTCTACGTCCGTAATTCCACTTAAAGATCGATTTTAGAAGCCCATCGTCAAAGTAAATTGGTGCGCAATCCCGCACCGGTCTTTGCAGATGTGTTACGCTCTTGTGGGATGCGGCAGGAGCGCTACTCGGCCCTTGTGGCATTACTATTCGATCCCAGAACATACCGCTCGGGGTGGTAAGTGCCGTGTATGGATGTCCGGTTTACGCATCAGAATGTGATAGAAGCCTTCCATCAGATACACGGACGAAACGATGGTATGTTAAGATACACCGTCTTTGATTATGTCCTTACTCAGTATCGGCGTCAGCGCCGGTACCGTTGCAGCACTCAAATTGTTAAAGGCGTGCACTAACCACAATCGCTTTGTGGCATTTCGCACATGGAAGGTCGAGTAGGTGTAAATAGAAGCTGAATTTTTTACACGGATGGCCCGCTGCACAGTGATCAGTAATTAACTTGTCGATCGATATTGTTTTATTCACGAGGAAGTGACCACTGCCGTATGATGCAGTACTTTTCGAGCCCGATTTGATTTCGATTTTGTGATGGGTGCCCTATTCCTCATTCAACTTGCTTGGCAAAGATCCAACAACACATCCTTGAGATAAATGTAATCCTTGTATAAAGGATTTGCCTTAAACGACTCCCAAGACGTGTATCGCTCAATCTGAGTCTACTCCTCGAGGGCACTTTTGTCCGTCGATAAGATGATAAGAACCCGTTCTTTTTTGTCAAATGAAACTGTCAATTTTATTGTCAGTCACGTACTTGTCCTCTGTGACGAGTACACATAGCTGCTTGGCTTTTCCACTAAGCAGATCTTGCAAAAACCGTTTCGGCTCTAGCGTTGGCAACTGAGTGATCTCCAAAGTCAACTTCGGAGGCGCAATCAGATCAATTGTATAAGCGCCTACACTTAGCTTATCATTAATAGATGTATGCAGTGTCTGCGTTTCTTTTGTAAACTTTTTGCACAGGATGCGGAAGACTTATTCCCTCAGGTAATGAGGTCTTGTTACCTCATCAATAAGTGCTAGAAGAACTTCTGTTTTAAGTACGAGGGTTTGATTTTCTCGACCTCTTATAGCTGTGGTTGCGCTATCACAGCTAGGTCATCTATTACTATATTGTTAGCCTATCTAGGATCATCTTGTTGCTCAGTGAGGGCAACCGGCTCATTCTTTCTCAAATGCCACCCACTAAGCGTCCATTTTTCACGATTAACTCGACTTCTTTGAATGGTGGACCTAAGCGCTGCATATGCATCCGTACAGTCACCGGCAGCTCCCTCTAAAGTGTGATTGGTTGTCACTCTGTGATATTTTGCAATCATAATAACGACTGTTCCGCAATTAAGTCCGCACTCACTCACAGTACATCCACACACTATTATATGCTCCAAGGCATTCTTCAGATGTTCATCTGAGGAACAAATAACAGACATCTTCACGGTTCGATGCTGTTAGCTGACCCTTGGCTCGTGCTTTCTGAACCAAGGCAAAGTCAGGATGTCATCTAAATCTTCATCCAATTAGATTACGATCAGATTATTATCTTACTGCACCTCTCGTAACGTTTAGTGAAGTTCCACTACACGTTTCACCATGATATCAATGTTTCTATCGTTTAACGCACCATCATCCTCGTTGGAGATGAATCGAGCTCACCAAGATTAAGCCTACAATCCTCTATTGACTGGCGAGCATAGTTGTTCGACGGCCTACAGTCTAACAAGGCATGTAGTGAGAAATCCTCCGTCACTTCAAAATTTAAGGTGACGAGGGGTAACTCCTGACCGAGTGCAGAGACGAACAGGATTTGTGTCTGGAGCAACTTTCTTTTATAAGTTTGCAAAAGATCTTAAAATTGATGGATCCGGAGAGCGATCCAACCCTACTGGACCAGACCACTTTTATACGGTCCACTACGCCGATGCATTTTCGATTCAACATTGGAATCGCTTCCGTTGCATTTCTTGTCAGCTAGTCGTACAATTCGCTCAGTGTTTTAATACACTGGACGTAGAATGCTACAATTGTAAGAGTCGTGTCCCAACTTCTGATAGTGATAGCACTCTGCATTTGCTTGTTGGCTGAAGAGCAATGCTTCTGGCTCTTAACATATCAGGGGTCATAAGTTCTGGACATCCGACTTCTTGTCGTCTTGTGGGACGATATGACGCCAACTAGCATGGCTCTGTCATAGGCTAAATTCTTCCTGTTCCGCCTATGATATCGCTTCTTCTAAAGTATCCAGCTCCAAGCGGAACGGATGGGTCTTGACAGGTTTAGTAGAAAGACAGTGTTTGAACACAGTGATCAATGTGTATACATAAATCGGGTTAGTTGTGATACACCTCGCAAAAAGGCGTATGTGCTGGGCGTAAGTGTACACATCACGCCTATCCTACATAGGTTATATAGGCTCTGATCGAGCTCTGAAATCAGCCTTTAGCGGTTTAGACGTTTGTCTGAGCCAAGTCTTAAAACTCTTTCATGATCTGAGCACATGTGATTCGTGCAACTTGAGCACACATGCCCACGTTTCGGCACGTCCGGCCAAGTTCGACTAAACAAGTAAGACTTGCAATTGCTCATCGACAATGTGACGAGCCCTTAAAACGTCGTCTGAATCGACAAACTTTATCAGCACGGAGTCTTTTTCAAATCCTCTCTATCTGGGTTGTAAAACTTCATAGTTTTGGGTCGACGCGCGCGCATCGCCCCGAGAGCAGCAGCAGGTGTGTGCTGTTGTTGCAACAGTTTGCACTGTTGGGCACCCTGTTCTCCTAAAAAAATTCACCTGGTAAGAGACTTTCTGGTGAAGCAAGGCTGCTTTCTCCCGTGACTCGTCAGTTCATGCTGTATGAAATTGGCGACGGCAGCATGCTGCCCATCTCTGTTCAGTGCGGACAGCATGGCAGAAACAGTATGCGCGCTCACGGTTAAAGCCTATCTGTGTGACCGCACTCCGTTCTATGTCACTAAAACAAGATTAGCTTTTACTTCACGCGTATAAGATGTCATGATATCCAGCATGTTCATGTTGAATGTAGGGTCGCGGACATTGGACGGACTACAAAAGCTACAAGGTGTAACAGAGCACTTTCATACACTGAAAAAAGTGTCAGAATTGCCGCGCGTCAATTCACGTACACTGTACGTGCATAGAAAGGCTAGCAAATTCGATGACGCGTTCAACAGGTGTAGAAAGTAAACACTTTATTGAATGTGATAAGTCTTAAATACATGTACCTATGTTTGGTCCTAATTTTATATTATTTATCTACAAAACTGTATGCTTAAGTCTAGCTTAACACTCATTGCGCACGTCCGTCGTTAATTGGGCCGCTAGAGCTGACAAAAACGATGGCCCGTACAAGCCAATTTGTGAGTTATTCGAAATATTACCCCTTGTGGTAATAATCACGAGCACTATCAACCGGTATGACAATAATTAAATTAACAAATATCAGAGTCAATTACATGTAACAGGCTCACCCCATTACATCTTTGCAGAGGATCTTCAGCTATGTACCACCAAGAGGCAATGCAAAATTGTCAAGAGACACTTTTCGGCTACCACGAGTTGGAGCGCGCCAGGTAATGGATTAAGTTGGCATAAGCCGCGGATTTCAATATAGCAAGATGCCAGGAGCAACTAATACCTAGCCTTGTTCGACAGACACCAATTATACCTCCTACATCACAGGCAGATCTTTCGACTGCTCCTAGGCAGCCGAGATCGTTGAGGAGATAATCTGAACACGAATATCAGAGCTCCATTTGTCAAGTCACCACAAAACCCCTTAATAATTTACAAATTTAAGGAGGTTTGCTGCTTACCGTAGCATACGCGATGAGCTGGCAGAAATCTTACACAACAAATTTTATGAGAGTAATCAGTTCGAGCAACAGTCATTTATCCCTCTTTCTATGCCTTAGTATAGACCACCTACATCACACAGTTGCCATAATAGATGTAAAAATGGCAATAAGTGCAGAAAAATTATTCAGAACGCTCGGCGAATGGTACCCCAAGCCATATAGATGTCTGTTAGGGGGTTTAGTTGGTAATTCTTGTCATAATAAAATGACCAGCGTCTCTTTTGGCTCACAGGTTTCGCAAATAAGGAGTGTAACATGTGTATTAGGGGACAAATAAGACTTCGACGGAAGTCAGATTGTACATAAGATAGTTTCCTTGACGAATTCACACGGCCGGCCCGATAAGGTAATTGAGCCTTCGTACCACGACGTCGCAATTCCATATCTTACCACTAATATTAGCGCGTCGACTACCCTGTCACAGAGTGTCTTGGCAGATCCTACGACACGCAGGTTAATGTCTCACCGACTGGATATTATGCACTGAGCATTTATGCAAAAACAACGAAAATGACTGTTAGCAAATTCATACCGACGATAGCCTGGATTAACGCCATCAACGATTAAAAAATCACAGTTACATACATCGTCCTTCATCACCCTGCAGTGCAATGTACAGCCACGGCGTATAGATATGTTCGAAGAATGAGGAAGGCAAAACCCAGGTTCGTACCCTTTAGCACCAAGGCCGCTGCGGCAGCGGCAGCATACGCAAATTATGTTGGTAATCGAGAAAAATTAGTGAGCACCCTCTTCGCAGCCGATTCGAGATTGGTATAACGATATTGATAGCGCTGGCATTTCGGCTTCGGAAAACAGCCTACGTATCATACTTTGATAAAGCAGGAAACACAAATGCTAGTATTTTTTAACAATTTAAATGCACGATGGTGACTCGCATGCATTGGAAATTCAAAGGGATAAAGAACGAAATTACTCAGGACATTGTGAAGCATGTGTTTATCACCTCGTCGTCCTAACTATTTTTCCAAATTTCAAATGAGGGACGTTTCTACAATGTTTAACACGATTCGCAGTTTTTAAATTAGAATACCGAACAGATTGTAGCTATGGGAGAGCTTCTGGAGTTTTTCCATCGTTTTGTGAATCCACAGGTCCTCGATGCGCCCACTGGAAATATGTGTCATTAGCCGCCACAGAAGTGGCAGAAGGGAGGATAGATTTATTGAAAGAGCTAGGGCTGGATGTTTATACAACTGGTTCCTTAGATACTGTGGTCGATGGGCCAGATGACTTTCTTGGCCCAAATGGGTATCAGCTAAACAAATAAATAATGCCCATCCACAAGACCGCGTACGTACTTAATATAGTAACGCCCTCATGGATTCAGTGTCGCTTCACATTAACATATAGCGCAGCGCCTCCTGACTGCCAATTTTACAGCGAATTGAATAAAAAAACGAATTATGATCTAACATTTGCGGATCTGACACTGTAACCTATCTATGGCATGTGGAAGGATTACGTTCCCCATCTCACGCAACAACAACCTGCAGTGCGCAATGCGATAGCTATCTGCCTTTCTTAGGAATAACAGCTGTACGGTTTCTGATGAGCATGCTGATGAAATGGGGGAGCACGAGGTCTATTGACAGCAGAGCACCACGCTCTGAAATATTGAAGAGGACTAAAGTTATCTATAGAAGTATTCATGCACATTTTCATGGCCGTCTTGAATACTGTGAGCGGGTGTCGCAAGGAGGGGTGAGGGTTGGAAATGAAGTTGTCAGCTGGACTATTCTCGGCAGGTGCGCAGATTGTCCCTATTTTTTCCTATACACCAGAAATGCCGGATGTTACAAGACTCCACGTGACGAGGCATGATATTACGGAACTTATCGATGTATACGTAGCCCGAAGATGCTACTGGGAATGCTCTGATTCACCAAAATTTCTTTTAATGGGCCCCGTGTGTAAACAGAGCTGGAGGTGTCGGCTCCCTGATCCATCCCCGGGCCATCTTCCACGAATTACTCGATTTGCAAAGGAAATGATGTGTTTTACTGTGTGTCCCTGGTAGAAACTATTGAGGACGCAAAGGAAATAGTACCAACTTTATGCCTTATAAAGAGGAGAGCTCAAAAAGCATCCATCAAAACGTTGGCTATAATCCAGGTCACTTCAGCCCAACAAAAGTGTGTATGGGGAAATTTTAATAGATTAGCCTACCGCCTGTGTCAGGAATCCAGAAGCAACGGCCGAAAGAAACGACTCTCCGGCACCGCAACGCTTACAAACAGGTGGGGACTTGCTGATTCGGCGATGTTACAAATGCCGCGTGACGATGACGCAGACAGCGTTATACCATTCAGGCATCATTTATGCTCACATTTATAAATCAAAATGGACCATCGGCTAACAGATAGCTGGATCAATGGTACATGAATGATACAGCTCGTCTATGGGCTGTCCATACAAAGGTACATAATCATTATCTGTTAAGCGATAACTTCGGCATATTGCTGCGTGTACGTAATTTCTAGCGCACATCGGAGTACAATTACAAATGTGTCCAACTCCTTAGTATGCGCGATCCAGTGTAACTAAATATGTTGTGGAGACGCTTGGTGTATTCGCGAGAAAATTCGACAAGGGATGATTTCTAGTTTGAGAGTCTGCCATGTAATGAGCTGTGTTGAAGAACACGAAAACGTACATCATATATTGTTTCAAATGAATTTGGCTTTTTAGACCATTACTCACATAAATTGAAGCGGCTTTACTACATACAAGACCATGTTAAAGTTCAACCTCAAGAATTTCGGACCGATATGCCTTTGTTCACTGCGAGGACTGATACAGAGGTTGAAGCGTCATCACTGCTCCGCACAATCGCCAAGCCTGAATAAACGTGTCTCCGATTGAGATAGCAGAGCCTATTTAGAGCTTATATGACAAAATAGATAGTCAAACATGGCGTTCTTCAGAAAATTTTCGAGAATTTGATCTCTACGTTACTCCCACGCAACGTTTACCCAGTGCGCGAGGTCGAGGACAAACTAAACTTCTTGAGGACGCCTAGACCACCATTCTGCATCAGCAATGTCGAATGAGGGATGCTTATTAGATACCTGATTGGATGAAGCTAGGCAGCAGATCCGATATGCAGGCCTCCCATCCTAATACTTGAATACTGGAAGATTAAGTCGCTGTAGACTTTTAGGCATGTAGGCACGGAAAATTCAGCAGTCTAGTCGGATTTGAAAACGTTTAGTATTACCGTTACGCAACAGATACCGAAACATATTAGGGAATGGTACAGGCACCACGCGTTTTTTAGAAGTATATAAAAAGGGCAAATTTTGAATCAAAATTGGAGAAAAACACAAACAACATGTTTTACCATCCACTCTTTCTGCTAAGCACGTACTAATGGCTCTTAACGAAAATATTGTAAATAGCGGTACGAAATTAATTGAATAGTAGAGTGCACAAGCACCAGAAATATGTGTACCCCACCGAGTTGTGTATGCAACTATTGACATTTTCTTCGTGGTCAAGCTACCAGTAGCGGTATCACGGATCGGCGCGACGCACGTCCGCTATTGTTTAATTTTGCTGTTACTTACAACCAAATAGGTAAAGAATTGCAGTACGCCACAGTAACTCTCGTTGTCGTTGTCGCTGACGTCCACTTGGTGAACAGCATCTCGTTGCTTCATACTGGCACCACAGCAATTTTTTTGAACAATACGGAAATATCATGGCGCTCTCAGGTCACAAAAAATTGACAAGGAAATGTAATCTCCTTTAATATTTATATTATCTCTTAACCTTTACACCTTGATCTCGATGTCCCGACCAAAATCTGAGGAAGATATATTAACAATGCCATCTTACAAATACCTCTACGGGTGGATAATTGCGCGGAAGACACAACGATCTACCTGATCGACCATACCAAGATAATGCTGCACTAAAATAGTGCATAAAATTACAGATGTTTTCGGCATCAGGACATCATAAAGACGACTGCTGTTGCACTGCACTAAAAAATTTCCTCTGCGGTTCAATGTGCGTAGCGATTTACACTACAATCCACGATGGCCATAGTCGATACCTCTGCATTCAGGTTGGCTGTCCATACAGCTACAAGCGACCATAGGAGATTGCCATGCCTCAGTTGTGGGTGTGGATGAGACTCGAGAGCCCGAAATTGCTGACAGTAGACCAACGGGCTCGTGCAGCTACGGCGGACATTATATCAAAACGTTAATATGCTACACGAAATGCTTTGCCAATGACTTGAACAGTTATACTCACGCAGAAGTACATATAAATCTATGTAGGGCGAGGAATAGTATCTTTACAGGACGAGCACGACGTAGCTAACCAAAACGGTCACTTGTATGTCTTGGTCAAGGGAAACTAGCATTGCCAGGCTTGCTTGTTGAACTACTGGCGTTAACAGCGCTAAACGTAACAAAGTGGGGAGAGCCTTTTGCTGTAAATTAGCATCTATTCGGAGATTGATTCATTACAGGAAATCTAGCAAGTAAGGCACCACCAGCCTTGGTCACTCGGAAACACTGGGAGACTGCACGTAGTTTTTAACAAGAAGAAACCTTATGGACCACAAAGATTTTTTTTTCGATCGCAAACGGAGTGACGAGCAGTAACCCACTCTCTCAGCAATATGATTGGAGCATTTTCGAGGTAGATAAAGTTTGACTTGTGAAAGTGTGTGGATCACAAAATGCTGCACGGTTGACGTCACTTTGCTTCCTAGGAACAAAATGCAACAATAACAGAGCCGTATTTTCTGTTACGAACAACGTCATCAGGTATTACTTTCTCTTTTGGACATAAAAAAAAGGGCTACACAAGGCGGACGGATTAATCCATTGATGGAAATATTTGGCTGCAATACATACGAATAAGTTCGCGCTGGAACACATATCTGTTGGCAAACCATCTGGACATTGCTTTGTTATAATGTACGAACGCGTTGTGGAATCTAGCCGTACGAGATATTTAGTTGCACAGGTATCGAATTTCTCGAAGATAATTTGAGCTTATAGATACCCGGATTTTATCGATATCCGTACTTCCATCAAACCATCCTTTTATCTTTCGAGGTGGGCATACAGACAATGCAGCAGGGCAAATTTAATCGACAGTGGGTTTATCCCCAGCCCCTCAGACTCTTTCATTTATGATTACTCCTTGCTTAAAAGATATTGTGGATCTTTAAGACTGAATAAGGTAAAACAACGTGACCCATCACCTCTCTTCACATCCTTTGTGGCCGCATTGAATGCCTTCGAGCTCGTAAAGATTGAACATCAGTAAGAGGCCTAATTCCAAACAAGTCTATTTGCACGTGAACAGACGACATGGTATGCAAAAAATTGGATTTGCACGAGTTTATGACGATAGAATCTTTGGAATATTTAAAGCCAGCCACCCGGTCTTGGGAAGACATCTATAGTATCAGAACGGGAACGGTGTGGGCCTCTAAATGCCTCTTTCGGTTGTAGGTAGGCCTTTAGAACGTGGGATTCGACAAGACAGGTCACTAAGTGCACACTACCCGAATGCTAGGAGGTTCAAGTTAAATTACTTTCTACGTGATGATAGTATTCGGTGGTGCGGACGAAAATAAGTTTTTTCTGCAGACCATATTATGAAATCGGGATGCTACTTGATTGGAGTGATCCATCGAAGATGCTTAGTCTGCAACCCCTAATGTCGCCAGCTGAATGTTGCAACACAATGCTGAAGATACACGGCTCGCCACCAGCGATCCTGCTCACCAGCATTAATAGCTAGATGTACGGTGTGCTGCATTCGTATTGTCATATAGGCTTCGTTCAAACGCTTCAAGCGATCCGGGCGAAAAAGTCTCGCTGTCGTGATGCTACTTTGCCGAACAGTGTCCACCGAGGCGTGGATATCTGAAGATGCGCTACGACAGAGCACGCTCACGCAACGTGCGTTAATGTTTATTTTGTAAACGCTTTAGACCTCCATTCGCTATAAAGTTACCACTGTGGCACCAAATATCCCACCAGGAATATTTGTCTTAAAAGACAATTGCCAGTCCAGATATCACTTACGTACACTTCTTTGGTGGCAGAACATGTGGCAATTCCGACCCGGAGAGGATCATCACTGAAAGACAGGATATGGACATCATAGCGTGGCATAGTAAGCTATATTTTGAAGTTCTTCTCAATTTTTCTTTAATATCTTAAGGGATATTGCGTTATCGCGCCATCCTTCATGGTACTGCCACCCACAGTAAAACGTTTTGAAAGACATCCGAACCATTCAATCTATCTTCGACAATGAAGCGCTAGTACACTGGGTGCAACCTCATGAAGCAGTGGGTGAGCAAACGTCGTCGATATTTTTGTCCACAATGTGCCGCATCAACTTCGTAGGATGTAAAATGATGTTGGCAGCTCCATGTGGTATTGCAAGTTTTGGTTTTAATTTGAGCAACGACTGTAGCATATACAATATCTTTTTTACGATGATTTCGTCACAGTTGATCAGAAGAGTAGCTTGATTGAAAAACCTTCATGATTGTATGTGGACAACGTATAACAAGGATGCAGGTAGAATTGGCATACACAAAATGATCACTTTTTAATTTACCTTCAACAATGGAAGTCGTCTATACCTCCTGTGCAGACTTCCTTCGTGCTCTTCAAGCTTTCTGGACAAGGTCCCATACGAAATATCATCCACCACGGTACACTCACCAGAGAGCTACTTATTGTAGTCGTTGTTTTCATCGCAATTCTCAGTAGGCGTCGTTGGTGCTCTCAAGCTTCAAAGGCGGCTTGGAGCTCCTCGATTGTCGTACTTGCGAGTTTGCTGGTACCTGTCATGTACGTTCTGCACTCCAATTTGCAGATGTATGAGGAGCGGCAAAGCTTGCGCTCATCATTGAAGCCTTCATCTACCAGTCTTCACCGTCATCTTCCTTTGTAAAGGCATGTGTTTATTCATCAACACTTTGCAATACAATGCGCCCGCTGTCCCGCGCTATTCATCCAGAACAGAACAACTTTATCCGACATCTTCATAAATGCGTATTAAGCAGATCTCCGCATCGTCGTCCATCATATTGGTGTCCATACTGCTCATGTTTTCGGTGGTGCTCAATAATAGTTTCAATGGTGGTGCAACACTTGCCATCTCCTCTCTTGTCCATACCGAAGAGCTGTCTCATGAGAATTGAAGCTGCCGGATGATAACCTTGCGTGATACCCAGTCTCCCACAACCCGAACTGCAACTTGACGGCATCAGTTTATCGCAGAATGCATGTAGGAGATGATTGGACGAATCGAATAATTAGACAGACGGAAAGGTTGGATTCACCGATGACTGGAAATGGACATCATACTTGCGTAGGCATAGTAAGGTCTGTTTTCTAAATTACATTTCGAACTTGCTTCGATGTCTAGAGGGATATCACACCATTTTGGTGGAGTGGCAATCTCCTATTCTATGAATGATTTCGACTCTCTTACGGTGCTTAGAAGATTATATATCGGAGAGAATACTCCGTCTTAGTGCCCGGTATTTCCTCTTTCGTCTTGTGTACACGTCAGTAGGGTGGACTGCACTCTTATGGGCGGAAGTGTGTCGAGAGAAAACTTGACTGGGTTGAAAATGGGGTTTGTGATGGCGCGGAAACCTTCACTTGATCACGGGATACTCTTATATGCTTGATGTAAGCCACCTGATCCCAACGAGATCGCTTTGTCCACTATGTGGATGCTTGATACGCGAGTCGTCTGACAACTTGAGGCCCCTCATGATATTGCGCCTTGTCGTTTACATTCTAGCTGCATCCAGTAGCAGTTGGGGTCGTCTTAAAATTTCTTGATCCCCAGCCAATTATCTGGGGATGTAACTTGATTTCATTATGCGCCGCTTTCTTAATGTCGGGAGGCCAAAATTTAAGCCCGGAAGAGAATCAGGTACGTGTACTTAAAAGCAACTAGAATATATGTTTAATGTCAACCAACCAAGAACTTAAAATACAGATACGCCTGTTTAAACATCAGGATATGCTGCCACGTGTCTTCCACATTCCGTTGATCGTTCCTTAGCATGCGTGGTCCACCTTAGATAGATCATCGATCCCACTGGGCAATCTTCGATTTCCTTGACGGATCGTCGATATTATCGGTTGATCTCCTTGAGTGATCTGTAATCTCATTGACCGATCATCTGCTGATCAATCGTCAATCTCCTGATGGTCAATCACTCTAGGACCTTGAAATCTGCCAATTTGTCAGTCATCTTACCGACTTTGAACACCTCATGCGTTCCCGGACTAGGTTTTCTATGTCGATCTTGTTAACTAAAATTCGATCCCGTTGATGTGATATTTGATCGCTATATTGCGACATTTACTCTCGGTATCATGGAATTCGATTTTAGTTTTGCATTATTTGGTTTTAGCATAGCGCAGCTAAACAGCCAATAGATTCTTATTCTCGAATTATTGCGGCTTGAGATCCCTCCATCCAACAAACGCCCCCGATTACTTCGATCCGCTTTTTCCCAGCCGTCTTCTGCTGATAACCGACATACAGTGTCCGTCTATCTGTGCACTTCATCAACGATAATCTAAGTCTCTATAGAATTTAAAATCTTCTCATTTCCATTCAACCACATCCATAATTTGTATTTCTACCTTCTCTTTTGTATACATCTTAATTGCACCATAAGGTCTGCGATCATCGCACTCAATTTACATAAATCTCATTTTATTTCCATGTGCAACCCTTGCACCCATACATCTCCTCCTCGTCGATGCACCTTCTCTGCATAGACCCATCCAGTCAGCCTCTCCAATTATCGCTATTCCCTGGATTTTTCCAACCTGCAATTGCCTTGCCTCAAAACGATGTCTGCTGACCCGATCGCGATCGATATCCTGCAACGTCGCTCTATAATTGAAGTTAGCTTCATTAGTACAGGTTGGATCGCTGTAATCCTTCCACCGTCCTGGTTACTGCTTGTGTATCCGGCCATATCTCTTCTTCCATTCCAATCGCACACCGACAATCTTGTCTACTTCAGACTCCTCTGCATAAAAATTAATCTCCCAACTGTCCTTCGGCAGCAATAATTTGTCAAAATCAAAACGAATCACCTCATTTACATTCAACTAAGTCGTTGGGCGTTCTGGGAATAAGCGAACTAGTTTCAGCTTAGGCACGTGAACAATTGGGAATATCCGGTACGGCGTGCCCGCATAGGTTTACTTTACGGCATCATCGCCGCACTTCTTGGACACTCGAAAAGGTTTATGTCACACGTGGGCTATCTTTTGAGCATGTCCTTCCTTTACTCGGTCCAGATATAATAAATTTGCAACCTGCGCTCGATATCCAATCAATTTTGATCTTCATTAGGTCGATCAGCTCGGCCCTGATCGTAACCTCCGATTGTTCATTCTCTACCGCTCGAGCACGTCGTACCATATCTCCATCTTCGGGCATCTCAATTTAGGGGTTCAGTACTTCCGAACGGTAAGGTTGCTTCCAAGGTCAATCTTGTATCCCAACCGTGAATCAGGTAGAACGGTATATTTTCTCGAATTTGATTGTGAGCGGCGTTAATCGCATTCGTCAATTGATTTACGTGTTCATCCCAGTACTTTTGATTATCATCCAAATATCCATATAATCGATCGAGTCATCGTCTCCACCATGCGTTCGGGCGAACCATTATCTTGCGATCTATGCGCCATAATGGCCCATTGTCTTTGGTCCGCAATCCGATTAAATGATCGAAAGAAATCCAACATAAATCCCGGCTCACGATCATGACTTATCGCCTCGCTCGCACCGAATTGTCTGGACACACACTTCTCGTAAGTTTCTATGATCGTCTGGGCAGATTGGGACTAGCTTGCCTTTGCAATCACATATCTTGGAATTGAATTGAAACAAAAGCAACAGCTTGGTGTTCCCTCTCAAAGATCTTGGCAACGAATAGATGTGATCTATAGCTATTATCTAAAAAGGTAAGCCTATTGCATATTACCAGGTGATCCACTTCGGTTTCCGGCCTTCCTTTTTCCGTTTAAGAATCTGTACACTATCCTACATCCCGCTGCACACTTTGGTACAGCCCACGTCAATGGGCTTTCGCCCTGATCCACTGATAGGTACGGACGATTTCTGGCTGAAAACCTTTATATTTGCGTGGTAGTGGTGCAAGAAGTCTCGCTCTAACTGTTTTGAAACCACCTAACGAGCCAGTTCAGTACAATTTCCATCTTTGTGGCCAATCTTGGACAGAAAAGTAGCAGCCCACTTCGGTCTACTTCATAGTCCGGTACAATCAGAGCGCATACCTTAGCTTCAGCAGCCAATAATTCACGTCTCCAACCAGATGTATCTTCAATCGACATAAAACCAGTTTTTTTCGTCTTGTCCTTGCTAATTACGACCAATCCGTATCTTCTGCACGACCTCTTCCGGTAAAATCCTGGGCTGACAACGTCTTCCTTGCGCTGTTTGGTGAATGCCGCTACTTTGACGGCCCGATCAACTCGTTCTAGTTGTTTTGATTCGTTTAAACGATTGAGAGTTACCAGGTACTGACGATCATGATCGGAAACCACAACTGTCCCTTTCTCTTGCTGCAGAGAATCACTCGCCAGTCCATCTGCACTCTGATTCCAGTACCGCTTCGTTGGCAAGCCCTCGTAAGCTGGCCACGGCCGATATATCTTCATAGCATTATGCTTCAGCAACTGCAGTCCTGGTGATTAAAGTCGATTTCTTCTCGCATTTGACGGATCACCAACTTCAAATCTCCGCAGATAGTCACCCGTCCCTTGCCTGATCGGTAAGCAGATAGAAAGTCAGGAGCATCCCTCGTTATTCTGCTTCATTCACGGTAAATCAGTGGTACACTCGGAAGCGGCAGCCACTATTGTCCATTCCGGTAGTTTCCATGTAATTGCGCTGTATGCTGCGCCCTTTCTTTTCACCCTGTCTGATCCATCAAAACTGGCTGACAGCAGGTTTTTATAATACCTACGTTGGGTGGGGGCTTGCTCATCATCTGTCTTGGCTGCTTCCTCGAGTCGACCGCAATCAGTACTTGCCGCAAACACGCCGAATACTTTACCTTATCTCTGATCAGATCGCCTAGTTTTACATTAATCACCTTGACTAATAAAGCATCCCATCTTCTCAATCATCTGATAATTCCTGAACATTGTAGTGGCCGTGCTAATGGCGAATATCGCGTAAGCGCCCCCGCCGTAACCTCACGGGATATAGCATACTATACCAGACATCCAGCATCCGGAGGAGAGCCAACACTTCTTCCTCCACTATCCCATAGTTGACCTCGTTGGACTTTGGCGTACGATTCGAGAAAGTGACAGGCCAAAATACACCGTTATATTCTTGAAGCAAAGCAGCTGATACAGCCCACTTGCTAGCATACACCACAATCACAGTCGATCGATCGGGATCGAAATGCTTTAAGATTGCAGTTGTGGATATTTAAACTTTTGGCAGGGTGAATGCGATCATTGCCTTCTCCCATTAATTACTTCCCTCGGGAGCGCAATTGTCCCCTGCGATTTGATGCCAATTGACATCGATCTCATGTTTCGGGCACCGATCACAATCTACCCCTACACTACCGTCGTAAAAGTATCAGGTCTTGCAAAAAAATAGGTTTTGGAAATTCACTCACGCGGTTGATCTCATGGAAATATGCTCACGCCTCTCGTACAACACTGATGCGTAAACTGCGACGTCATCAATGAATCTACTTTAATAGCTGAAACTTCTTGAAAATGACTACTTCGGTCGCAGATTTCGAGGAACGTGCTATTCACAAACGAGCCCAGATCTTTCGGATTAGCTTCCAATCCTGCAAGCAAAATTAGCTGTTCCAAATATTTATGTTTTTGACGCCCCCAAAAACGTTTGGCCAAACACTGGACAGATTTAACTTTCAACACACCTCCAATCTCTTCACATTCTCAAACAGGGCATTACTGTTACGGGGCACCCTATGTTTGGGTTGCCACGAAACTTCACGTACACTAGTACATGCAGAGGAAGCTAATCTACGCAACAGCTATGTTGAGTTAAGGGTAAAAAGACAGCTGCATTTGACTTAGTTGAGCTATTAATATTATTTAGTCTTTATCTAAGTATGTCCAACTACGTCGTCGTATGACGACAACCTGCTCACCACTCATTGCGCGCGTCTAGCAGCGATTGGTGGTAACCTTGGTTGATACGTCTTTATCAACCAATCTTTGAGCAGCGCAGGAATAATGTCCTACAAAGGGAATAGAATTCTTTCATATTATCCATCTCGGATAATGTTGGTAGGATATTGTCATGCCAGACAATATCCCTGTTGACACCGTTTGGTGTAAAAATCATGTAACTGGCTACCCCGTTACACTTCCACGACGTAGCTGGTATCTAATATGTCATTAATGTAAGATCTTTGACGCAACTCTGATGGTTTTGTATCAGTATCTGGTTCAGTACCAGTGAAGACTTTGATCAACTTCGGCCATTCCTCCGTGGTCGATTCAGATTTTACGTCGATTTACAAATACACATACAGAGCGTTATCGATCAAACTTTGGTAAATCTGTGGAGCATCATTTTACCCAAAAGGCATCCTTTACCACTTAAACAACCCTGAGGGTGTAATCAAGGCTAATATCACCCCAGCTCTTTTCGTCAACTCCACTACCTAAAAACCACTCTCCATGTCTAGATAGAAGTGCCACATAGTTTAAATTATGTCTCGCAATAGATTACTGATCAGTGGCATAGAATATACTATTAACCAAGTCAGCTGGTTCACCCGCCTGTAAATAATCCACAGCCTTATGTCTTCTCCGTTGTTCTTGATGATCACAACTGTGGGGGACGCCCATGGTGATGTAGATGGCTGAATGGTTTTGGCTGACAATAATCCCTTGAATAGATTGGCAAGTTTTATCGGAACTTCGGTGCTACCGGTCGGACCCGTTGTGCGACCGGGTTAGCTCCTCCCACGTCGGTGTCACAAACTGCTTACCGCCGCAAGAGGTAGGGCGTTTACCTTTCCAATAAGTAGATACCGACTCTTCTAAATCATTTGGCGCACTTCTCTTGATCTTCGGTTCTTGGGGTGCCGGTGTCGCCTACTTGAATATCATCATTTGTTGAATCTTGTGTGGGCGTAACCACTTCGGGAAGAACTGCTATGTGCTGATCCACATCTTCCGCGAGCAACTTTTTACCATCACGGTAACACTTCGGTGTTGACGCTTAATCATATCTCTATGTTTCATCCTCAATCTTGGCATTGCCCACTTTTTCCGCCCGTCGATCGGCCTGGTCTTGTAGCTCACAATCTTCGCTCTTAATCCCTTCAGGCTGATGACTGGACTGTTTATGGACTGAATCATCTCCTTCATACTCGTTATCCTCAATGTTGCTCGATTCGTATCCCATTGGTGTCCGTTGATCTCTTACTCGATCACGCTCATCCCTGGTTCCGATCGCATCGATTACTATTGGAGGTCTCACGGTGTTCGCCAATCCGTAGTCCCGGACCAGTCGATCGGCCTATTATTAAAAGTCAATCAAATAAATAACAACTTGACCGATCCAATCTATGTTAAATTAGTATGTGCGCCTTTCAAACCTATATCTGGACAAATTTTCATAATTTTGATATGCGATTTCTACAATGTGATCACCAAATTTGAAAAAAAATTAAATGATTTTTCAAAAAGCCATTCACAGACCTATGATTTTGTTTAACTATTTGACTAGGTAGTGTTATAGCATACTAAGTAAGCTGCAAGTTGTCTAAAAAGTTACAATGACTAGAAAATTGATAATTACTAACTCAGGCTGATTACTTATTTTGCGAAACGATTGCGACCCATCTAAAAAGTCAGCTACATCAATTTTATTTAATTTGTTTATATTGAATTAGTCAGAATAATTATTCGAATGAGAGCATTTCATTAGTCTAGCGAAAATCGAACTTATCCGTTTCGTTTCAAAATACCTTGCAGCATTATAAATGAACCGACCATGATATAAGATACATTAAATTAGTCAAGCATATAATATTTGCATATTTGAATCTGGACTTGTAACAGTAATAGTAAGAATGAAAAAGTGGTGCAGAAACTAGGTCATAAGTTGTTTTGCTATTAGTATCCGCATTAACATTTTTACACGTTGTTCGAAATAATTTAATTAGTGCATTTAAATGAAAAAGAAAGTGTAGAGTACGAGAAGGTGTTTCATTTTCGTACGATTTGCTTCGATTTATTATCGGGATGCTCTCAACTTCCCTTTGTTGTTACTAACGCCAGTTTTTTCTCTGATATCTTCCACATGAATTTAGTTCTCCATCACAACGTCAAACATTTCTCTCATTTTCATAAGAGCAACCTTTCAAATTCAAAGCTGCATTTTTCATTAGTCTTTATTTATTATTTAATCATACATAAAACTCAATTTTACATTTCGGTTTAAATGGACTAACAGTGATTCATTCTTGTAACGGTAAATTAGTCACTATAACGCAGGAGGTAATGTTTACAAACTTACAGTAGTCACACACGGAAAAGCAATGCCAGGCGCGCCAATCATTAGAGGGATGTACCAATCAATGTCCGAAGCCCTTTACTAATTTATGACATTTCAATTTTTAAATTTTATCCGCTACGATACAATATGTGCAATAAAACCAAAAGGTTTCAACAATTTTGAATGTTGTCGACTTTTCTTTGTGAAGATTACAATTTGGAGGTCGTTCAGTAAATTACGATATAAACACAAATGGTTTGTTGTTGTAGGTCCAAATCAAACTCGGCTGAATCCAGAATTCAAACGCAATAATTAAAAAAGGAGAGGATAAACCGAGCCTTAAAGATACACAACGATAAAAAAATGAAATCGCTTTGATAATCCGATCCTCAAATAACTACAAAATCGAATGAAATTATGCAAAGGACTATTTAAAAACGGTTTTTTGGTTAAAACAAAAAAAAACTTTATATAATGCTCTAATACATGCTGTGACTGTATTGTATGCACTTCTATAAAACACTAAACTTGATGGATAATTTGATAATTGTCTTTTTGAAAATAGTTATTGTAAAAAATTTTTAGGATTGAGTGTACTTTTTTCAGGAACACAGAATAAAAAGATGTTGTTTAGAATGCATTTTTCGACAATGCATTTGTGAATATAGTTTTAGTCTAGAATGTACTTTTAAAAAAATCAATTAATAATTAGATGTTATTTAAATGCCTTTTTCGACCCTGCATTTGTGTATATTGTACTAGTATAGAATGTGCTTATAAAAAAAATATTTTAGGGTGTTATTTGAAATACATTTTTTAGTGCAATTTTAAACATTGTATTAATGTAGAATGTACTTTATAAAAAAGCATCAAATGTATTGTCATTTATCAAAATTACATTTACGACATGTCAGTTTGATAGATCTATTTAGTATTAACAGTAATAGTATTTGTAACCTTTTTTCTAAATGTTATTTCATACACTGCCTATTATGAAAAATAGAATATCACAACTAAGTAAATTAAATTTTCTTGAGTATGTAAATCGAAGAAATACATTAGAAATGCTGAAGTAAATTTAACAAATGAATTGGCCAATATCTTTAAAGAACAACTTTTCAATATATCAGCATGTTTTAAACTTAATCTTAGATCCATTTTATAAGAGCCGACTTATAGATGCAGCAGACTTATAAAATGCAGTCATGTATAAGGTGATTTATCATTTTGCTGAATTAGAACATGAGAGAAATCGAATTCAATAACAGGAAAAATAATCTCTAAAAGATACTTTTAATATGAAATTACATCTTAAAAATGCTAGTATTACTGTTTGAATATCAAATGTAAAAGAGCACCTTTTGCGTTTGTTACTAATAACAATTAGACAAAGAACAGATTTTTCAATCGTTTTCAGTAAAATTAAAAAAGCAAATTGAAAGCCAAAACTGATGATGGTTATAACATTCCTTTATCTGTTGAAGGTCAAATTGTAATTATTTATTCAGGGTAAAGGTTCACGGGGTCTTTCCGTCTTACTATAGAGATCCGCATCTTCACGGATAATTCAAATTCATTGAGTCTATATATAGAAACGAATCGCCCCCACCTGATGGATTATGCAACAAAGTTCTTAAACGCACGTTTGAATGCAATTCGAATTGAATTTCGTCATAAAGTTTCAGGAATATTTCGAGCTCAAAAGATTTGAACCATCTTCCATCGCGATCGCATCTGACTGATGAATGGATCGTTTGTGAAACGGATCAGCTGACCCATGTCTGATCTCTTCCGTCGCGATCGCCTTCACTCCTTCAATCGCTTCACCAGGCTGGTCTCGTCCTCGATTGGCGTCTACGGCCTCCTTGATTGTGTAGATCGCAGAAGGTATTTCTGTTGATCGTTGATCCTTTCTCGTCAAGTGACTTCTGTCCGTGGTTTATTCTTGACTCTCACTTCCTTTGGTCGTTTCTTGGTCTGGTTGCGATATGTCCTTCCCCGATATCTCTCTCGTTTGGCGGGGTAGAATTCGAGTAGGCATTTCATACACAGGATGATCCACCAAAGGCCTTGCAAACTCTTCCACTATCTCTTCCTCTCACTCCGTAGTCGCTTCAAACGCTAGCATTTGCCATTCTGTATACCACCATGACACGATCGATGCATACCCTAGTAATCTAGGTATCATTTCCGATGTCATCCACAAAGACAACAAAGCTCCATAATTCAACAATATTTAACGATAGCTGAGGTTCGTGATCTTTGAATACTTGATCTGGCCGGGCCCACTAGTGACTGTCGGCATCCGCGCCACGTCTCGCCTCACACAAAGCTTAGCCTTAGGTGGGCCACCCTTGATACGTACTTCTGTTGATGTGCCAACCGGTTGGACCGCATGTTAATCATTCAGGTTAATCGCCTGTATGGGCGATCGATAATGTGGCTTCCGTGCTGTCAAACCAATTCGCACCTCGTCAGGGCGAAACGTATGCCTGCTGGAACCATCCATACATGGTATGACTTCTTGTCCGACTTGATCATCAACGTTGAAACAATAAACCAACGATACGTTCAAAGTGATCTTAATATTCGTGCGCCACACCGCCATATACGTGTTCTCTCCAATTTCGACACACTCTTGTGTTTGACTGTCATCGTTCACACATCGTACCTAACGCGCAAAAGTAGTATCAAGGATCGACACTTCAGCGCCGGAGTCGAACAGCATTGTGCTTTCTCATTATTGATCTTGCCCAACGCTTTTGCTTTCTTGAACCATATCCCAGGTGTATGATATTTCCAATATGCACAAGATGCCCCTGGCGCGAGGTCGAGCGCATCTTCACAGGAAATCGGGCGTAATCATCCACTCTCTTCACAAATGATATTGACAAGACCATTGTAGAATTTTTATGCACATAAGCGATCCGATCGTTAACCTCCTGATAGCCCCGTGGTCCTTCAACAGACGTATAAATGCATATCCGGAGGCTTGGCTCGTGCCAGATTACAACCTGGCTAGCGTTCTAGTTTAATATTTCCTACACCTTATGCGGAAACATTCCATAATGCTTCGTAGGCACGAACCACTTTCAGACCGAATTGAAAAATTGTTCCATGAACACTGCCACTCTCGTGTATCTACCCGCAGACTGTACACACAAAGAAACAATTTTCACAGAGATGTCCGTTGCGACCACGTTCATGGCACTTAACATCTTCCAGCACCCTCGATCATCTTGTATGGTAGATCCACAAAGGGTACACACCTTCGATCGTTCACTGCGATCACTTCCTTCTCCTTCACCAGTGTTCTTCTGCCAGGTTCGATGATCCTTGTTCGGTTAATCCTGGTTGGGTGTAGTTAATACAATAAACACAACGACGATCTACTTCATCTTCGGATCCAATCGACCCGGTTCCGATACGCTGCTCTTGACTTTCTCGCGGATAGCCCGCACCACTCGAGTCGTCTTGGACGCCATCGGATTTGCAGGTGTGATTTCTTGCTGATGTAATTTGTTTGATCTTATTGACGGTTACATCTGAAGATTTCCATTCCTAGACACGCACGGAGAGTTTCTTCCATTTTATCAATATCCATCAGTTGCAGTAAGGTCAGCTGTTTTGCCAGATCGTGATCGTCTAGCGTAGAAATGAAGTGTTCCACATACTCGCGATGCGTAGCCAATGTAGCCAGTCTTTCTTCTTTAATCGCGATCTTGGCCATCCTTGGTTGCGATATTAAGACGATGCAAGAACTCCAGCTGGGTTTCATCGGATTGCTTCCGCGCGAGGTAACACTGTCTGTCCACTGACTCACCTTGTCCTCCGTACTGTATCATAAAACAATACAGCAATCGTTTCCAGTGGTACCCTGTAGATTGGTTCAGCTGGTTGTACCAGTCTCGCTCGTCCCGTCAACACAACACCGAATGCCAAACACTTTTCTTTACCTGGTGCCTGATAGCGCAGGAACGCCGACTTGACCTTGCAAACCCATCTTCTGACCCGATCTTCGTCTCGATCTTTGCCGCTAAATTCCTTCAGTTCTTTTATCGCTGACACTCAAATGCGTTAAATAATATCACCACCGTTTTGTAGCGTCTCTGCGGTAGCTATGATCGCACGGAGCTGCTTTTCTTGCCTCGAATCATTGGGATCGGCATCTTCGGGATCGGAAATGTCAGATCGACTGAGATGCGATTGAACCAATTCCACCTCAACTTCTAGAGTATGCAATTCTTGGACTTTTTCGACTTGATCCTTTGGCTCGGGTAAATCGCTTGATACAATCGTTCCCGTTGATCTTGATGAAAACGTTCCATGGTCTCATCGAGGTACGTCCGCAGTGTACTTGTATAGTTGACATCATCTCTCCTGTAGCGCATGTGATCGTTGATCGCGGTTCAATCTTGATCGTCTCAGCTTGATCGAGTAGATTTGCTGCCCTACTTGGGCCGAGAGATATCCACTGAATACCAACTCAACCATTCGACTCCATTTCAGATCCAGCTAGGACGTACTGTGACTGTCCGATACGGAATTCTCTCGAATCGTCGGCGATCGTAGCGGCAGCTTGACCTGTGGATGCGCGCTTACCTGTCAGAGGGATCACCTCGTTATACAGCGATCAACACGCGTGGATCAACTGGTCTTGATCGCACTATAGCATTTTGTTCGCGTCGGACACTCCAGCAACGTACTCAGCGTCATGTAGTAGCTGGATGATCGCGTTGATTCCGTCTAGCGGGTTAGTTGCCACCGTCGTTAACGATATCAGACCTTAGAAATCTCCGATCAGCTTGGGCTTCAATATCTGGAGCACTGGACCGGTTGTTAGCTGATTTTTGAGCGTCTTCCAGTAACATCCCTGCGCCAGTTGGACCATCTGCGAGTCATTCATCTTGATGTTATTGTCCATGAACTTGATTGGTCGACTGATTAATTTTACACTGTGATCGTGTTGTTCCGATCTGATCTCTTCTTTCTCCACTCAATTCGCCTTCACAATCTTCTTCTCCAACACTGTCGTAGTGATCCTGTGTAGTTATGTTCAGTTTTCGCTGAAGGTTTTTCACCCAGCGGATCTTGCTGCAAAGCACGATCCGCGGTGGTACCCGAAGAGACCTCAGGAGGGGGTCGAGGTTTCTCTTCCAGATCGATAAATCGATCTCTTCTTTAATCTTCTTGTCATAATAGTTCCTCCCAAAAACTCTAAAGATCCGGGGATCATTTACAATCACGTGTCTGCGATGATCCTTTTGCTATTTACGCTTTCATTTCAAGTTCAAGTTTGACCTTTTCACCTTCATTCAGGGACGCACGGTGAAGTTCCTAGTCACCAAAAGATCCGTGCACGCGCACCATCGTGGTGGAGTGGCGATGTACCATCATATGAGACAATCTCGATACTCCACTGGTACCCAGACAACCGACTTTCGGAGAAGCTACTCAGTCTTAGTGCCTTGTATTCTCTTCCTTAGCTTGTGTAAACGTCGATAGGGCGGGCTGCACTCTTACGGACGGAAGTGTGTCGAGAAAAAACTTGGTCGTATTGAGAATGGGGTTCGTGATCGCGCGGAAACCTTCACACGATCACGGGGTACCTGTATTTACTTGATGCAAGCCACCTGATCTCAACGAGATCGCCTTATCCGATATGCGGATGCTTAATACGCGAGTCTTCTAACCACTTGAGCCGTCTCACGTTGTTGCGCCTTGTCGTTTACGTTCTTGCTGCATCCAGCAGCAGTTGGGGTTATCTTGGGAAATCTCGATCCCAACCAATTATCTGGAATATAACTTGGTTTCTTTACGCGCGGCTTATTTGACGCCGCGAGGCCAAACTTCCAGCCCGGAAGAGAATTCGACACGTGTAATTAGAAGTAAAAAGATTATCTGCTTATTGTCAACCAAAATAAAATTTAAAATTCGAATACTTCTGTCTATACACCAGGATATACTGCCACGTGTCTTCTACATTCCGTCGATAGTTTCTTCGCATTCGTGGTCCAATTAAGGTAGATCATCGATCTCACTGGGTGATAATCAAACTCCTAGACCGCTCGTTGATCTTCTCGGTTGACTATCAATCTCCTTAGTTGATCTTCAACATCAGTGACCGATCGTCGATCTTCTAGATTAATTTTCAATCCTCTCGACCAACCGTCTACATCCTCGGTTAACTGTCGATCTCCCCGATTGTCTATTTTCAAGCGGCATCAATATTCTTGTCTGATCATGTGCTGATCCATCTTTTATCACCTGATCGTCAATCAATCTAAGACTGCGATACCTGCTAGTTGTCGGTCATCTTCCCGAATTTGAACACCTCACACGTATCTATCTTGGTATCTTGACTCAATCTTGTCAGCTTAATGTTCAATCTCGTTGCTGTAAATTTTGATAGCAGTAATCCGAAATTTAAAATTTGTCGCGGTATTCGATCTTGTAATTGCACTATTCGGTCTTAATGTTACGCAGGTTAAAAACAGCCGATCTATCCTTCTCAGTGAATGATCGGAATTTAAGATCGCTACACCCAACAATCGCCCCAACTTCTTCAATCCTCTTTATTACACCATCGTTCAGCATTCTGCTACTACTGAAACATTCTTAAAAGATGCCCGCACCATTCCGTCTATCTTCGAAAGTGAAGCGCTGTTATACTACATGCACCCTCATGCGCCAGTAGGTGAGCAAAAGTCGGCGATGTTTCTGTCCACATCGTGCCTCATCGACTTCGTAGGATTTATAATGATGTTGGCAGCTCCATGTGGTATTCTAGGTTACGGTTTCGATCCGAACTCCACGCGTAGTGTGCATATCATCGTCCTTACTGTAATTATATCTGAGTTTGTAGGACGAGTAGTTTGATTGAAAAACCTACATGATCTATATGTGGACAACGTAATACATACGGATGCAGGTATAGTTGGCTCCTGCAAATTGATCAATTTAAATCTATCTTCTAAAAATGCAGTCGTCTACACCTCATGTGTCGACTTCCTTCGTGCTCTTTAAGCTTCCTGGACGAGGTCTTATCCCATATATCAACCACCTCGATCCACACACCAGAGAGCTGCTTAATAAAGTAGTTGCTTTCTTCGTAATATTTTAGTAGGCCTTGTTGGTGCTCTCGAGCTTTACAAACGGCTTGGACCTCCGCAATTGTCGTACTTGCGCGTATGCTGGTACAGGTCCTGAACGATGTTTTGTCCAATCAACGGCTATATTGTGGGGCGGAAAGACTTGCTTATCACTGAAGTCTACATTTCCAAGTCTTCACCATCATCTTATTTTGCTGATGCATGTGCTTATTCAACAGCACTTTGCAATACTATGCGCCCGCTGTCCCGCGTGACTCATCCAGGTTCAGAACAACGGTCTCCGACATCTTCGGAAAACCGCGTATCAAGCACATCGCCACGTGCCTTCCTCCATATTGGTGTCCATGCTTCTCATGTTGGCGGTGGTGCTTAAGAACTTGTTTTGATGGTGCAACACTTGCTATCCCGCTCTTGTCCGTACCGAAGAGATGTCGCATGACAAATGAAGCTGCCGGCTAATAAACTTGCGCAATAGTCAGTCCCGCACGACCCGAATTGCAGCTTAATAACATCATTTTTAAGGGAACCGTGCCATAATGATTGGACCTATCGGAAGATTAGACGGACGGAACGATTGGATAAACCGATGATCGATACGGACATCAAAGCTGCTTGGGCTTGATAAGCTCAGTTATCCAAATAACTTCTCAGTCTCCTTTCGATGTCTAAAGGGACATCACGCCATCGTTTAGCGTTCTGCTTCCCACCGTAAAACTTTATGAAATGTGACCACGCCATTCCGTCTAGCTTCGACAATAAAGCGCTGGTATACTGTGTACACCCTCGTGGGCCAGTAGGTGAGCGTAGAAAAAAACCTCAACGTAGCGTCTTAGTAAAATAATTGGGACGACAAAGTAATAAACACATGCTTCAGAAAGTCCTTAATGCACTCGCCCTGTAGCCCCTGTCGAAACTCCAATATTATGCGAGTCACCATTGTGCATTGACCAAAAAAAGCGAATACATTTGCGCATGTGTATCCCCTGCTTCAACAAGTACCACACGTAGATTGTCTTCTGAATATAAAAAGCCAGCACTATCAAGGTCTTTAAGCCAATGTACTGCGGATTGGGCTGCTCACTAACTATTCTCGGGTCCTGACTCAATGTGCGTATAATGCTGTGTTGCAGGTTACCGTTGCTGTCGCCAGCACTTATCGTGATACTGATCACGCTAGGATAATGTTAATCACATGTTTTGGTGTAGTAGCTGGTGATGATGCCAGGTCCATAGGAAGACGCAAGATTATGAGAGGAAACAATGCACTTCAGTGGTAGTGGTTAACACGTAAAAACATTTGTCAGTTCACAACTATCATCACAGTACGCAAGTACTAGTACAACCAGCAGCGCAGAGTCGACTGATGAGCTGGAGAACTCCGGCGCGCATAAAGCTGGAGAGCGGACGCGTCGCGAACATGTAGGAGGTTAGGAGCCCAAATGGTGAGCGTGAAGATGATGGCGCTTCTCGCTAACGAGAAACCTCGCGACCCAGTTTGAAAACATGGGACGCTTTGAGACTCCTGACGGAATTGGAGGGCCTTCACTTCCGTTTTCGTCATCAGAGCAACAGACACCGATGACCCCATATGCTCATATGGATATGATGCAACTCATTGCAACTTTGCAACAAGAAGTTCTTGGGTTGAGGGCACAAGCCCACGCATCGAGGCAAACCGACTCAAATGTGACTACGCACACCGCCTCACCGGCGGCATCTTTCGCAGCATATCGGCCAGTTGGTGCACCCAAATTGGGACTTCAAGGTCATTGAGTTCACCGGGGAAGAGCAACACTCAGGACTTGGAGCAGATTAAGACTCGTTCAAGTATCAATTTGATGTGCAGATACAAACGCTTGGGACCTTCGATCTCGTAGTCTGGAATGAAGAGCATCGACTGAGCACTATGGCGATGTGCTTGCGCGGTGCAGCCTTTAGGCATTGCGAGTACCTCGCGGATCGAGGACTTACTGCCAACTATTACAGTGTCTGCCGGTCGATGAAGAATCGCTTTTGCTGTAAGCTAATCCAGTCTCAACTGGAAAAGCTACTTGAAGAACTCAAGAGAACCAAAGCAACATGGACACCTTATATCGAGTACATGAGAGCTGTGGCTAGACGCAGGGATGGTTACCCGAGCAAGATTAATCTTGAATACTTCTGCTCATACTTTTGCCCATCAGAGTAGAGATGCTGGCTAGCAAAGATTGATCAAGACAGCTCGGAGTACGGGACCGAGCTCGAGAAAGCTACTCGATACCTGACATCCATCACAGGTAACGGAAAGGAATTCGTCTGTAAGCCAAAGGGGCGACGAACCTGTACAACCGTGCTGAAAGAGACAAACCGAAGTTTGAGAAGAACCAGCGAAGGTCAAGGCAAGCTGGTGATGCGTTCAGTGCAGGAGGAGCCAAGAAGCATCCTAAGCGTGCATGTTCGTTCTGTGAGGATGAGGGACACACTGTTACAACATGCCCACTCAAAAAGGAGTTTCTGAAGAAGAAAAGGTCAACAGGTCAGCTAATGTGGTGGGGGAACTCTCTTGAGATCAACAAGACCAATGAAAAGAACTGTCAGTACGCATCATGCTGGGCAGCGTTCAGAGGCATCAGTAATGATCGGGAATGGTTTTTGGACTCAGGCGCTAGTCATCACACATGCGGTACCGGATTTGCGCTGCAAAACGAGTACGCATGCAATCTGTCCGTAACTATCGCAGGTGGACGCACCATCCAGTCTACTACGTGTGATCACATCGTGATGGAGATAGATGTCAATGGAAGTCATTAAAGATTCTGTTGCAAGACGTGCACGTGATCCCAGGCCTACGCAAAAATCTGCTATCAATTGGTCAACTTGCGAAGAAAGGTATCCATACCTCATTTACCAATCTAGACGCATCACTGTACAAGTTTGACGACACTGGAGTCAAATATTCTGTTGGCTGCGCCACGTGGAACAATGAACTTTGCTGCCTTAATGGGCATGCAATCGCTCCAGCTGTTGCGAGCGTAGCAGCAAAACCTACCGACAGCATCATGGAATGGCATGATTGACTCGGCCATGTTAACGTTGAGGATGTGGCGATGATTGAGAATAATGACCTTGCTGATGGCCTACACATCATTGACAAGAAGCGAAGTGATTGTGATGCATGTCGCGAGGGTAAACAAACGAGTAGCGCTAAAGCGCAAACAGACACTTCCGAATCATCACCAACGGATAAGATTAGCGCCGTTATTGGAGTTGATATCAAGACAAACGTCGAACCGCACGATTACAAAGGCTGCACTAACTCTTTGCATGTTGTCGACTACGCGTCTAGCTATGGAGAAGTATTTCCAATGCGTGCTAAGTCCGACTGGTTCCCGTTGTTGACACAATTCATTATAAGATTTGAGCGACAATACGACGTGCGAGTGAATGTCATTCGGAGTGACAATGAATTTGACACGAACAAGATTAGGTCGTGGTGTGCAAAACGCGATATATGACAGCAACTAACGGGACCAGACGAATTGTCTTCCAATGGAAAGGTGCAGAGGAGTCACAGGACTTTGTTTGACGGCACGCAGGCTATTATGTTTGATGCTGCTCAGTCTCCTCGCTTCCTATGGTCGGAAGCACTACGACATCAGTCATGTTTACGAAACCGAATCCCGACACGCGCAAACGGCGGGAACAAGTCGCCTATTGAAGCTCTCACTGGACACAAGCCCAAACTTAGTAGCGTACGAAAGTGGGGACAAACCAATACGGTTCTTGCCAAGAGCAAGTCAATGGGAAAACGGAAGAAGTGTGAGCACGGCATGTTCATCGGGTATGATGACAAGGCCAAGGGACATCGCGTGTTCGTCAAACGCATCAAGAAGATTTTGGTATTGCAGCATGTTCAGTCGATAACTCGGCCAAGAAGCGTATCGACAAGGATCTACAAGCTATCGATGATGTACTCATCGACAACTTCTCTGACGCAGAGAGTATACCGAGTCCAAGTGAATATGGATCGAGCGTTTCTGGTCGTGAAGAAATTTAGGATGACTTACACACTGGTGTAAATCAATCGCTGGCAGTACGACGCGAGCGTCGTCATGTGAACATGCCTGTTTAAAATGCTGACGGTGCCGTAATGGTGGTTGTACGAGTCAAAGAGCCAAGGTCCGCCAAAGAAGCCATGAATCTTCATGAAAGACAGAACTGGATCGATGCGATGAAGGCATAGCTCGATGCACTCGTCAAAAATGGCACTTGGGCGGTTGTCGATGAACCAAAGAAGGGTACAAACATCGTCGACAGCAAATGAGTTTTGGAGATCAAGTTTGACGCCGATGGTGACGTTGAGCGCTTTAAGGCAAGACTTTTTGCCCGAGGGTTTAGACAGAATTACGGCGTTGATTTCTCGGAAACATTTGCACCGGTCATCAAAATCAGCAGCGTGCGTCTATTTTTTGCATTGTCAAGCTTGCTTGGACTGCGACTGACTCATGGCGACGTTCTTAATGCCTACGTGAAGGGTTTGCTGCGCGACTCATCTACGTGAAGGAACCCAGGGAGATGGACGTCGAGGCGGGAAAGGTACTCAAGCTGCTAAAGCCATTGTATGGACTTAAACAGTCGGGTCGCTGCTGGAATGAGACAATGAACGAGTACATCATCGCCCTTGGTTTTATCAAGTCAAGACTCGACCCGTGCATCTACTACAAGCGCGGGAAAAGGAGCGGTTGATGCTTCTTGGACTTTACGTGGATGATGTGCTGATCGCGTTTCATAATGAGGAGGAGCTGCGCGATGTTACACTGAAGCTGGAAGAGCGCTTCAGCACCAAGATGCTCGGGCCAGTGAAAAAATATCTGGGTTTCGCAGTGCACGAGATCTCGCAAAGTTTTTTTTTATCTCAGCAGAGCATGATATGTGACGACTCCGCACATTCAATCTTGAACATGTCGGAACTGTCACGACTCCAATGGATCCCAACACAGACTATAATGGTACTGACAGTGAAGAATTAGTGGACCTACATCGCGTACGTGAGGCTCTCGGTACTCTTCTTTGGATTGCAAAATCTACTCACCCAGACATAGCGTATGCTACAAACTTTGTGTCAAGACACCGCGTGAAGCCTCGTAAGTGCCATTGGGAGCTGATGAAACGGATTTTTCACTATCTTAAAGGCACACCAGATCGTGGATTGCGCTACTGGAAGACTAGTGAGGCTGTTTCTATTGAAAACCTCGAGTACAACAGTTGGTCCGATGCTGATTGGGCTGTTGGTCGAGTCAACCGAAAATCAACGAGCGACGCCTTCCTTGAAGTAAATGGGCGGCCGATAGCGTGAAGTTCAAAGAAGCAAGCCGTTGTTGCGATGTCCACTACGGAAGCAGAGTTCATTGCCGGTGCGACGAGTGTGTCTGAGTGTGGATGGATCAAGAAGCTTCTTCAAGAGCTGCTCCGCATCAGAATTGTCCCAAGTGTCATTGCTGACAACCAAGGCGCGATACGATAGATAAAATACGAGATGGTGTCATCTGCTGCAAAGCACATTGCTATAAGATATCACTTCATCAAGGATGAAACTAGCAAAGGACGCGTTAGTGTGAAATCGTGTGCCTGTAACGACCAGCTTGCAGAGATTCTGACCAAGGCGCTCCCGCGTCAAACATTCGAGGAGCTAAGATGCCAACTTTAGGTGGCGAAGCGCGAGTTACAAGGTTAGTAGCTCATCACGGTCAGGAGGAGTGTTCCAGGTTGACCGTTGCAGTCGCCAACACTTATCGTGATACTGATCACTCCAGGATAATGTTAATCACATGTATCGGTGTAGTAGCCGACGATGATGCCAGGTCCATAGGAAGACGCAAGATTTTGAGAGGAAACAATGCACTTCAGTGGTAGTGGTTAACACGTAAAAACATTTGTCAGTTCATAACTATCATCACAGTACGCAAGTACTAGTACAACCAGCAGCGAAGAGTCGACTGATGAGCTGGAGAACTCCGGCGCGCATAAAGCTGGAGAGCGGACGCGTTGTTAGCAGATAATATGCTGCGGTAACAGCAGCCTCTCCTTAGGGAGTCGAGACCAGGTTTTTCCTCGCCCATTCTTCGAAAAGATTGGTCGGCTAGAGCTGTACATTGCAACGCCGTTTAGAGAGGAAGATGTTGGTAACTATAATTTGAAATCGTTAATGGCGTTGAGCTGGGTAATCGTCGGGGTAGTTTTTTTTGTTAACCATCGTATACGTTGGTGCTGCATAGAATACACAGTACATACAAGATCTAGTCGGTAAGGTAAAATATGCGTGTTGTTGGGGCTGCCAAGCCACTATGTGACAGGCCACGACGGGCTGGGATTATAGATAAGCGCTGTAATTGCGACGTCCTGGCATGAAGTCTGATTCACTCCATGGGACCGACCATTTAAATGCGTTTATAAAACTTTCACATCTACAATGCGACCTTCGTCGAAGTCCTATCGTCCCCCTAATACACACATAACGCTCCTTATTTTGCGACATTTGCAAAGAATTCGAGCCAAAACAGACGCTGGTCATGTCATTATTAAAGTTTACCAACTAAAGATTTTAATGGACAACTTCATTTGGTTGTTATACCATTAGACTAGTATTCTAAAGTATTGACCGCAATTCCTCCCATGTTCACTTCGGCCCCAGCAACCGTATAATGGAGGTGGCCTACACGAAGCCATAGGAGAAGAGACACTTGAATGGTGGTCTACGTGGCCACTCTCATACGCTTTGTTGACTAAGCTCTCTGCCAAATCATTGCGCATACTGCGTAAGCAGAAAACTTCCTAAAAGTTGTGACTTGTTGAAGGATTTCCTCGGTGGCTTGATATACAAAGGATTGGTCTTCTTGTTCAGATTCTCTACGCACATTCTAGGTAACTTGGAGCAGTAATGTAGAAGTGATATTTTTTTGTCCGCCAAACAAGACAAGTTTCTGGCCGCTTTTTGCGTCCTGCTCGATCAATCTATATGGCTTTACGCCGACTTAATTCAGTCTCTGGCGCGTATCAACTCGTCGTTGTCGAACAGGGTCTCTTGCCATTGTTGTGTTGTCCTAGGAGCTTCCTATGCAAAAGTTCTGCTGCGAAAACATCTACGCAAATTGGTTCAGCCTGATTTCTTCACTGTAGTAAAATGCTCCGATGGAAGTTTCTTCGCCTGGCATGCTAAATGTGACACCACTGTCGTTAATGGAATCGTTCGATAACTTCGCTTTGTTACCCTGAATATTTTGTACAAGATCCCAGGATTAGTGATGCCCACTTAGCGTTGAATGCTGCAAAAATTATTGAATTTGTAAAAGAGGACCTCCGCCGTTCCAGCCGCATTGCCAGAGTAAATCCTTGTTCTTTCTGCGCGCAGTATCTCAAGTTGTCCTTCCTACACTCAAAACAAATTGCCTTTATGCAACGGATTATAACAGCGATGGAACGGTACGGAGGCTGATTGTAAAAAATGAGCACAACAACATTGAGTTAACTCATCAGTATGGATGTAGCGTTTTAAATTGGTCTCTTATCAGTAAATTGACTGAAAATGACTGTTTAGAAAGTCCTTGTCGTGTTCAACTATGCCCGCATTTTGGAGCATTGAATGTACAGTGTTGGTGTTGCGGAAATCCGGCTGATATCTGCATGAAGAAGCACAAGTAGGTTTACTACGTGCCCGAATCCGGATTGCATAGAATAGCGTAACACGAGGCGCAGGTGTTGTGCTAGGCGCTTTGTTATCCTCCACCTCTAAGTTATGTAGCCACTTTGGAGATGTAGCTGCTTGTGCCCACCTACCGACGTATCGACAAGCTGTAATGACGCAATCAGCGTCATTGATCCACTCTCTGTATTCCTGTATGTCTCTGACATCTTTTCGATGTCAGTGTCTATCCCGTTGCTTGGTCCCGTTTTGATGCTAGGGCGTTCGTTTCGAAGCGTGGGCTTTCCGCCTGAGTTCGTGATGACCCAGCCTTGCAGATTTGATGACCCAGTCTTCCATGCTGCTGAACGTATATCAGGTGGCGTTGAAATTAACTGGAACTCCAGATCCCGTATCCTCAACTTCAACCGCTGACCGTACCAGATCCTGCAGTGCCATATAGTTGTTAGTGTAAGAGTAAAGATTCATAGGATCACACTTTAGCACAACGATAACTTTGATAAATCTCACTTTCCGAATTTCCGTCTTCCTCTCCAGTCTCCAGTCTTCAGCCTTCGCACCAACACAACATTTGGTAGCACTTGTCGGTCGGTTTTGGTCCATTTCCGTTTTGGTTCGTGGGCATCAAGAGTTGTGTGACGCGCCCCGTATCCTTCGATTAAGCAATCATCCTGGGGCTTACACTCATTTGATATTGTCGATGTCGCATCGGTCGTCTCAACCACCTGACGGTGGCTCTCAACCCTATTTGAACGACGGTTGCATTCCATCTGACCTGAGCCACGCATTTTATGCGCTTGCTGCCAGCATTGCGGCGCAGAACGCTTAAGCTGCGATAAACGCACAACAGAGCCAGCTCTGGAACTGTGAAGTGAGGACCGAAGGTATTTTAATGCCTGTGTACAGCGGCCTACCAAACGAGAGCGTAGAAGATTTTATCTTTCGTGCCAAGTTGTTCGTGAATGGCAAGAACTTGGATTACTATCAGCCTCAGACCATCAGCGGATCGTGGCCATGATGGCCTCCAACCTGAAGAACGCTGCTGCCTCATGGTACCATACACGTATTGCTGTGGAGGGAAAGCAAATTTCCACCTTCGAAGAGCTACGCGACGCCTTCATATCCAAAGTTGGAACCGCCAGACCAGCAGTTTCGTGCTCGCGCCGCTCTCAAGAAGTGTCACAAGACAGATTCTTTTGAAGAGTATTTACCACCTTCCGCCAATTTATCAGGCAAGTCCTCGACATGAGTTGTAACGGGGTGAATCGTTACATAACAATTTATAAGAAATTGTTAATAGAATATAACTATAAGAGTTATATTCTCAGAATATTGTCATAAGGACAAATATTCTGTAGCACTTACAAGTAGTTCCTAATTGGTTGATATAGGCCATTATATCAACCAACGAAGACGCGCCACGACAGACGCACGCAATGAGTGGTGAGCAGATAGTTGATTTACACATTTGTATTTAGACATAGTTAGATGAAGATAAATAGTGATTTATTGCAGACATTAACTATTATAAATACAGTTCTACTTTTTACTCTAACCAAGTACTCGCTTCTTCTTAACGTCTTCCTCTGCACGTACGAGTGTACGTGAAGTTACGAGGCACCGCCTTATTCTGTTATCAGAATAAGTAGCTTGTACTGTCACCAGTACAAGCTTCAGGGTGCCCCGTTACACCTGGTAGCACTTTGTAGTCCGTCCAAGGACCACGTTCACATCCAACATGAATATGTTGGATGATGAAGATGACCAAAGCTTTCACGCTACGCGTGACGGCTACTCCCATTTGAGCGATGTCGAATGGGATGCGGTTGAACGAATGGGTTCGACCATGGGCATCCATGCTGTTAGCGTCATGCTAGAGGCTCTCAATAGAGACGCCCAACATGCTACTATCGCCAAGTTCATCCAAAATGAACTTGACGCTGAACGCGAGAAAGTAAGTAGCCTTGCTTCACCAACAAGGTTCTCAACAAGCAGAGTTGTTGAGAGAACAAGGTGCTCAACAGTTTGAACTGTTGAGACAGCAGCAGGCTGCTGCTGGCGGGTCGATGCACTCGCGTCGACCCGAGACTTTGAAGATTGACATCTCAAAGTATAGGGGGGTCGAAGAAGACTCCCTCTTGAGATGGTTCGTCGAATTGGATGACGCCATAAGGGCGCGTCGCATCGACGACGGGGATATGCAAGTTGCATTTGCCCAGTCAAATCTGGCAGGACGTGCCAAGACTTGGGCACTGGGGCTCAAGCTGCACGACCCATATGCGTTTGGGTCGTTGGAAGTCTTCAAGTCGCGGCTCAGACAAACGTTTGAACCGCCTAGAGCTGAGTTCAGAGCTCGAACCGAACTCTTGAAGCTCAAACAGGGTAAGCGTGATGTGCACGCTTACGCGCAACATATACGACATCTTACGAGTTGTATAAGTTCCAATCCAGTGGATGAACACACGTTGGTTTCGGTGTTCATGCAGGGTCTTGCGGATGGTCCCGTCAAGACTCACCTGTTCCGGCTTGAACTAGATTCACTAGAACAAGCCATTTCCATTGCGGAGCAGGAAGACTTCAGTCTGAGACAGGCTCGCGCCAGCTCGACATCATATCGTCAACCGAGACGATATGACAACGGAGGTCCAGAGCCGATGGAACTCTGTTATGTAGAGAGCGAGAAGGTTCGCTCTACAGGCTACAAGAAGTTGCAGAGATGCAACAGATGTCAGAAGACAGGACACTACGCTTACGAGTGTAGTGCCCCTCGTCCAGTGTCTCGCGACACTGGGCGTAGTGACCGTCCACCCATGAGAAAGGGGCAGGGACGAGGGTCCGCAGTTGGTGCAAAGACGCAACAACGGGATGGACCGTCAAAAAACGGACAGGATCAGTAGGTGCGGAGCACCCTACTGGTCCAGCAACGTCAAGAGAATTTGTAGGCCTCTTGATGAAGGTTGCTCCCAACACACAGACGTTGTGCGTTGCTGCTCTAGGTAATGAGATCTCACTCATTACCTTGAAACTCGAAGTGACGAATAAGTTGTCCCTTCGAGCTCTAGTCGATTGTGGGGCGTCCAACAATTTTGTGCAACGCCAATCGCTAGAAGATGGTCACTTTAAATTCAGTGAATGTGACACACCTCCTACGAGGATGACGGTACGTCTTGCGACAGGCGCATCCGTAACCGTCATGAAGCGTATAGTGAAGATTCACTATACGCTAGAAGATACCCAATATGACGATGAATTTATCGTATTGGATTTGGATGACAAATTTGATGTCATCCTTGGAATACCGTGGCTCAGAAGGTACGAACCACGGGTAAACTGGCAACATCGAACAGTAACGATGCCTGCCGCTTGTTCATCAGATGGCCATCTGATGAACGTTTTGGAGCGTCCACAAGCGTGTGGATGTACTACGAGTGAGTGCGATGGCCTCACTTGTGGTACGGTCGTTAGTACGACTGCACAAAACCTTAGTGTACCAAACGGTTACACTTCGGAGCAAAGTTCCGGCGGCTGTGAGGAAACACAGGCTGCGCCGAAGGTCCACCACTCGAATAAGTCGGGTGGACCGGGACAAAGATGTATCCCTAGCGGGTAACATCTAGAAGAGAAACAATCGATCGCTCAGGTTAAGCGAAACGATAATCCTAGATCGACTGGAGAGTCTTTCGTAGAGGATCTCGCTGTGGTTGCGCAACCCCAGCTAGAGGAAGTAAAGGGAATAAGTCCCAAGATTACAAATACGGCGGAAATAAGTTCCCCGAAACCCGCGGGAATAAGTCCCCGGGAAGACGAAGGAATAAGTCCTTCGAAGCCTGAGGGAATAAGTCCCCAGGAAATGACAGAGACATTGAATGTCATAGTCAATAACGGATCATGTGTAGGCGCTTATACACTTGATCTGATTGCGCCTCCGAAGTTAACTTCGGAGATCACTCAGTTGCCAACGCTCGAACATAAAAGGTTCTTGCGTGATCTGCGTAGTGGCAAAGTCAAGCAGATCTGCATACTCGTCGCTGACGACGAGTGTGTAACCGACATAAGGTCAGCAACAGTGTTTACTGAGAACGAGAGAGTTCTCAGTAGTTCATCTATGGACGAGAGTGTCCTGGACGAAAAGAAACGAATTGAGCGATATGAGTCCCAATCATGGGAATCGCTCAAGGAAAATCCTCTCTATGAAGATTTGGTTGAATTCAAGGATGTATTCCCTGAAACTGTTCCGTGCGAATTACCGAAGGATAAAGGTATTCGACACGAAGTCGAGCTTAAACCAGGCTCGAAGTACTGTGTCATGAAGCAGTGGCCACTGCCTCGTGAACAAGTACTTGCGATCGACAAGTTCTTTGCCGATCGTTTAGCTGCGGGCCATGTGAGGGAATCAACTTCCCCACATAGCTCTCCGACCTTCTGTGTGCGAAAAGCGACAGGAGGGTGGCGGATAGTGCACGCATTTAACAAGTTGAATGCTACAACGGTACCGGCTCAGACGCCGATACCGAGGAAGGACGTAATCATTGATGGTATGTCAAAGAGTACCATCTTTTCGTCCATGGATTTGATGGATGGCTTCTATCAAATCCTTATGCGAGAACGGGACATACCCTATACCGCAGTGAGCACGCCTTGCGGCATGCTCTGGGAATGGCTAGTAATGCCACAAGGGCTTAGTAATGCCCCTGCCACGTTCAACAGATGTGTATCACATCTGTTGAGACCAGTACGAGAATTCGCGCCGAGTTATTTCGATGACGTATTCATCCATAGTCGAGCTATGGATGGAAAGTTGGACGTTGAGGTTCACAGGTACCACGTCCGACAGGTTCTTACAATCATGCGAAAGCATCAATTGTATGCAAACCTCAAGAAGTGTATATTTACAGCAAGCGAAATACCACTTCTTGGGTGCATCGTTGGTAAGAACGGTGTACGTCCTGATCCCGAAAAGATCAAGGCGATCACCGACTGGCCTGTGCCGGTCGATGTCAAAGGTCTTCGAAAAATTCTTGGGCTAGCGGCGTATTTGCAAAAGTATTCACGCAATTACGCCGAGATGACTGTGCATCTCTCTCGTTTGTTGAAAAAGAACGAGAGGTGGTTATGGAACGCTGAATGTCAGCGCTCCTTTGATGGTATCAAGCAGAGCTTGATTCAATCCCCAATCCTAGCAATAGCCGATCAGGACAGGCCACTTCATGTGGTCTGTGATGCCAGCGATTTCGCAATCGGCTGTGCATTAGTGCAGTACGATCTTGAAGGCGTTGAACGCGTCGTCTGCTATCAGTCGCGTCAGCTGCAACCAGCTGAGCGGAACTATCCAGTGCATGACAAGGAACTCCTTGCCATGAAGTATGCACTCGCGAAGTTCAGAGTCTATCTATTAGGAGATAGACCCTTCGTTGTTTACACTGACCATGCGTCCTTACGCACGGCAGTGAACAGCCCGCACCTTTCACAACGAATGGCGCGGTGGTTGTCATTCTTTGCAGAATACAACTTTACGGTCGAGTACAAACCAGGGCGACTTAATGTCGTCGCTGATGCACTCTCACGTCGTCCCGACTTTGAAACAGTCGCGAAACCCAACAGTGAGACAGTCACTGTTGCGGTTATGACGTCCTCAGTTCCATCTACAATGTTGTATGATGATGTGAGGCGGGCTTACGCCCAAGATGGTGAGATAGTGAAATTGTTATCACATCTCTCCCAACCATCCCGAGAATCGTTGAAACGATTGTCGCCTGCGTATCGATCTGCATCAGATCGATACACTACTCGTAACGGTTTACTGTATTATACAGCCGTTTCTGGTGACACACCACGTGTTGTCATTCCAGATGATACTGATCTGCGTTTGCGGATCATGTTCGAGTATCACGATGCTCCTGTAGGAGGACATCGTGGCCGAGAGAAAACATATCTCACGGTAAGTCGAGACTTTTACTGGCCCCGCCAGTATCAGTTTGTGCGAAAGTATGTTCGCGCATGCGAAGTCTGCCAACGAGTGAAGTCAAGTCCTTCACTGCGTGCACCTTTACAGCCTCTACCGGTTCCGGCTGAGTGCTGGGAATCCATCTCAATGGATTTCGTCTTCGGGTTACCCAAAGACGCACGCGGGAATACGGGTATTCTCGTATTTGTTGACAGATTCAGCAAAATGGTACACCTTGTGGCTGTACCAGAGACAATCACGGCAAGTGGATGTGCTTGTGTCTTTATTGACACCATCTTCCGACTTCATGGGTTGCCCCGTGAACTCGTATCAGACAGAGATCCACGATTCACTGCTGATTTCTGGCGGTCCGTGTTCAAATCACTCGGAACGCGCTTGAAGATGTCAACACCTGATCATCCAGAGTCAGATGGTCAGGCGGAACGTGCCAATCGTGTCCTTGAAGAGATACTTCGAGGATACGTACACTCCTTTAAGAGTTGGAGTGAGTTTTTGCCAATGGTAGAGTTTGCCATCAACAACTCGGTGCATGCGTCCACGACACATACACCGTTTTTCGTGAATGGCTTACGCCATCCGCGTGTACCCACCTTACTAGAGTGTAACTCTGGTTTAAGGGGGGGAGGGACTCGCGCGAGCAAAAACCGATTTGGTTCACGCTCATCACGCTCTGACGAAGAAGTCATTGCGTTTGATGCCGATATCGATAACATCGATATCGAAGAAGATGATGCCAGTGAGAGTGCGGAAGCCCTCACTGAAGAATATCCCTAGAGTGCGGAAGCCCTCACTGAAGAAAAGGTTGATGTTGCTGCAGTGCGCTCACAGCACACTGAAGCTAACGAGTCATCAGATGAGTTCATACTGGCTCGTGAAACGGTAGTCCGTTTTGTGCAAGACTCCATCGCCGAAGCGGTGGATAAGCAAAAGCAAAACCGCTGACAAGAATGGAAGGGCAAACACTCTTTTATTTAATAAAGGTGACTTAGTCCTACTGTCTACGGTTAATCTAACAAAGCATGTAGTGACTAACTTGGGTAGTAGTAAACTACTACCCAAGTACATTGGCCCATTTCGTGTATTGCACCGCCTAGGCAATGCATACACGATCGAGTTGCCACGTAAGATGCGAACGCATCCCACGTTTTACGTTGGTCGGCTTAAGCCGTACCATCAGTACGCTGCTTCTTCCGATGAAGAACGCCCTTGCGCTCAAGCATCTCGCAGAGAGCCTTGTGCTCCCGATGGTGGGCATCAACAAGGGTCTGAAGAGCAGCTATCTGATCCCGAGACCGATCAACAATCCCACGAGCTACCCTTAGCTCGTCACGAAGAGATGTCAGAGCTCTCTCGTTCTCAAGCTGAGCAAAGGCAAACTCAGCTCGATGCTTCGAGGCAGTGTCCACCATCTGGAGACGCCTATTCCGCTCATGCTCGAGATCGTCGCGTAACCCTTGCGTTACGCGATCAAAGAAGCTCTCAGGGAACACACCGATCCACATGATCGTGTGGAGAGCGTCTTTCCTCCTCCTCCACCTCCATTAGAGGACTCTCGCGGTGGCCAGCGCTATCTAGTTGAGCAGCTGTTGAACCACCGCGACGTGAACGGACGTCGGACGAGTTACCTCGTCCGGTGGCGCGGCTATCCCCCGTCCTGGGATTCTTGGGAGCCCCGCTCCCAATTGATGGTTGACGTACTGGGTCTGGTAGAGCAGTACGACGCGGCACATCCTGTGCCGCAGAAGGACCGCCGGAGAAAGTCTTCCCGGCACGGTCGTAAAGGGATTTCAGGTTGTCAATCCCTTCGTACATCTCAGTAGAGACACGTACGCGCCACCACGGGCTGGTAAGGAGGTAAGCCTCCTTAGGTGCTCGTGCAGAGTTGTTCACATAACATGGGCACGAGTCTCCCCAAGAGAGGCAGGGTAATCCTTTCTTCCTTGACAGACGATGCAGCTTGTAGCGTGCACCTGTGGGGGTTCGCTTTTCAAACTTATCACGAGCTTTGATAAGTTTGTCGTTCCAAGCGTCACGACCTACATCCTCGAGGTTATGGATGTAGGCGTTCCACGCCTGAAGTAGTGAGGGACCATCACGTTTGTGATTCCCACTGTACCATCGATGTCTGAAGAAAGCATCGATGAAGAACTCATGTTCAGCGCGATAGTCTTTCGCGCTGGGGTCAAGGTGATGGATCCTTGACGAATCGAACAATCGTGTTCGATAACGATCACTCGTCGTCGCCGACAAGTGATCCATGACAGATTTTGGAGGCATCCATGCCTTCTTTTCTGGGAGCGAGACGCAACACATTGCGGTCCCGCTCTTCCTGCGACGTGCCGACAGAAGTACTGGCACCTCGCTGTGAAGTGGTGTCCATTGGAGAACCGACACCACTATTAGCGCCCGAGTCTCGCGACCTCGAGCGCCTTCGCTTCGGCGATGGTTCATCTGACTCATCAGATGAACCAAAGATGCTGCGACGCAAAGCATCGTCCATGTCACGCTTGGCAGGCGGCTTAGATTCAATCGCCGTCGATACGGATCCGTCATCCGTATCAGGAGAGTACGAGACACCGAGCTCGTACTCTGTGAAGACACGAGTGTCTTCATGACCAGCGCCTGCGTCACCAAGTGATACAGGCTGGGTCTCTTCAGCAACCGATGGGACATCAGTTGCTGTTGTTTCTGCTTCGGCGTCCGCACAGAGACGTGCAGACGCGCTCTCGGCGGCCTTGCTCGCGCATCGCATGGGCTTGTTTACCATGCGATGAAATGTTGGAAAGTGGACGCGGACCAACAAGTGCAAACCCTGTCCCAAATGATTTGGGACGAGTATCCATTTAGTCAATCAGTCACTAAAGTGACTGATGGTTAGGGGGGTGATGTAACGGGGTGAATCGTTACATAACAATTTATAAGAAATTGTTAATAGAATATAACTATAAGAGTTATATTCTCAGAATATTGTCATAAGGACAAATATTCTGTAGCACTTACAAGTAGTTCCTAATTGGTTTTAGGCCATTGTTTCTCGAAGAAATGACAATAGCTGCGTTTCAGTCGAGAAAGACACAAAAAGTGGATGAAACAGATAGTTGACTTACACCAAAGTAATCGCATTCGAACATTGCATAGAAAGTTACCGCTAAGAAAGACTGATTCTATATACAGACTATTATATTATAGATCCAGTCTATCCTGAATCTGCGTTAGACAAGATCTTTCGGCCAAATATTAAAATGATTGTCTAGCTGCACTATGAGTATCCGATCTCCACGTTACGAGGTGGTGACCGGCCTTTTATTAGTTGTATCACCACGTATATTGTATTTGATCTTTGTCCTTTTCAGTTCACACGAGTAACGTAGCCAATATTTGGATTCCTAGCATAACATGCGACCAGCTGGCGTCACAATGTTCACTCTGCAAGATGCTACAAACGCGCTATAGTTTGTTTTTCATCGCGATATTGTTCACTTGGGCTTACTCTTATTGACGTACATTCTGCTAACACAGCGGGTGACGAGACTGAGGGCTATTTGCGTCTGCGATGCTAGTTTTTGAACGACGCAATGGTCATTTCGCAGATGCGAGATAGACTGGTAAAATCACTTACTATATATACGACTTTTGTAGATTGTTGTGCTATAGTGGTCGTATACAGGTGAATTAGCGCGATGTTCGTCGTACAAACCATAGTGTGGCGTAGCACGGGTGTGGTGTACGGGGTGTATCTCGTACAAAGTGGGTTGTATCAGCAGTCCCCTAAAAATGCACCTGTGTTGTTGTTGCTAATAAGATTGGAGTTCGGGCAGGAAGGAAGGAATGTAGTTGGACCTGAAGCCGCGAATTGCACTGAAACCGTCTGTTTGGGCTTTGAACGGGCAAGTAAGTGGGTAAACAATATTAGTGAATTGAGTACTTACGATCTACTCCTGACGGAATTGGGCGTCTTTCTGAGCTCCTTCAGATGACGAAATTGAATGGCATAGCCGAATCAAAATTGAACCCAGCCGTTACCATTGATCATGTGAAGAAGACGCATTTATAGCCAATGACGGAGCAGCAGGCTGGTCGACAGTCTGGCTGGCTTGTGGCTCCCTGTGACCGACACTATGTCAGCATTATGACCAACCCCTGCAGTAGTGACAGGAACTGGTTGGTCGGTCGGTCGATCGACATCTACGTGGTCCACACATTCCGACCAGGAGAACTGGCTTCTCTCATTTCTCAAAACCCCTCGCAGTTAGGAAGAAGAATGATGCGTCCCACTCGTCACGTGGTCACGGCCTCCGTCTTCTTGGTCCTAACAAGTGCCGATTCTAGAACCACTGTCGACAGTGGGACGAACAATGAGGCAGTTAACATTTCCACTCTGCATTCTCCGCTGGAACTTACTGCGTTCGACGGGCCAGGACACTTGCACTCGCAGGACTCTACAGTGGCAGCGAGCGACTTTGTTCACCGCCGCGACGAGGAGAGAGGGTTGAACGATGTAGTGTCACACGGGAGCGCTGCAATTCATCAAGGAGTACAGGGGGAACTGATAGCCTTGCAGAAAAAAGCATATACGAACTTTCTGGAGCATGTTGATGTCCCTTCGGGGTCGAATCAGGATCTCACCATATTTCAGAAGCTCTACGAGTGGTCTGCGTATGTGGAGTTGTTTAACATTCAGACTCGCGCGTTCGAAGACGTTGAGATACTTGAGCATATGGTGAAGAAATTTAAAGTCAAGAGGGTGATAAAATTTCTCCATTGGCTTGAGAGCTTTCCTCCTTCGAAGGAGCGCGCCAGCAGCTTGCTGGAAGTGATAACTATGAAAAAGTCGGAAGACGCCGAAAAGATCAAGCAATTGTGTTTGACATGGGAAGTAGGACCGGACGAGATTTATGAATTAATGCCCATTGCAGCGATGGGGAGACTGACAGGTGAAGTAAAGAAAAAGGCAGCGTGGAGTTCCGTCAAAGTCGAACTTTCTTCGTGGTTGAAATATGTTCTGGATTTCAACATGAGCTACCCGGAGAAATACTTCGACAGCAAATCCGTTGTGACCTGGCTTTTGAACAGAAGAGGGGTGGATGAGACGACCGCAATTTTTGAGCAGTTCCTCGAATCGAGACCAATTATCTATGGTTGGGAAAAACAGCTGGTTGCTTCACACCCTGCGACCTTGAGTCGGATGCTTCCTAGGTGGCTGAAAGCAGATGTGAAACCTAGGGATGTCTTAAGGATATTGCCTCGCGCAGTGGAGATTCGTGCGCATGGTGTTGGAGGGTCCACGAAGTGGCCTGGCATCCGTCTCGAGCTCAAGCTGTGGATTGGATATTTTAAAGGGTGGAACCGTAAACATTCTATCGCTCTTGCTGGCAAAGAATATGCTCACCTTTTTTCAGAAGAGATCGTACTCGACACACTGGAGTTTTGCAGTGGAGCAGAAGAAGTGAATGCATTCCTTCACGGTCTTCGAGCCGATAACGAGTTGAAGGATCTGGCGTCAAAGATGGAGAAGTTATTGCCTGCCAGACGCAAGAAGCTAATGAAGATCAAGTTGCTGGTGGAAGCGAATGCAGGTCATTGGGAAGTGTTCAGGAAAATGCCCATTGCAAAGGTGGATCGCTCGATTGCAACATTTGATCGCGCAGGGCGCGCAAAGCAAATAGAAGATCCTGAAGTCTTCTTCAAGAGACTCAAACAGTTTCTTGGATATGTGGACGCATACCGAGAAAATTACGGTGAGTTTAGTGACAATGACGTCGTCCATTTGTTGGACGGCGCGGGAAGATCGCTGGCGGAGCTATTTGCATATCTTCAATTGTTCGGAAGCGTCCCTGGAATGGAGACGCGCGCAGCCCAACTACTAGAAGCGTTTCGTGAATATCACAGAATAGGTTCTTTCGGTTCTTTGCAGAAGGAGACACGTGAGATCATGCAGCGGATACGTTTTTATTGTTTATAACCGGCTGGCCTGATAATGAAGGCATCCAATTTGCTACAGCAGTCAATAGTCGTTACATCGGTTTGTACTATGATTTTGTAATTGGCGCTGTGGAGGTAGCAGGTGGCATGCTCCATGTTTTTACGGACATTCGCTATCTCGCGTTTGCAACGAGTGCTCGCATAACGCAAATGGTATTGACAAACGACTTCTCTGCAATAACTTTGATGCCATGTGGAACGTTGGCCAGTCAAGACATTTGCTCACGACGGTCGGCTCTTTTTACCACGCTCGTTGTGGTAGCGTAGTTTACTGCACCAGCATCTGCTTTCTGCGGAGGCAATCACAATTGAGACCTTATAGCGCATGTCAAACTTGACGTTGTTCTCGACGAAGGCCAACCACAGTCATTATCGAAGGTAAACTTACAGCTCTAGCATGCATTTGACACCAGACGCGCCTACCTGCATGCTGCCCTTCGTCTCTCTAGTCCGATTCAAAGTCCTACTCGTCCACCGCATATGTCTTTGCTAATGCGATTGAAAGGCAGCACAACTGTCCTTGCATGCTGCTGACATCTCTCTGTTGGTAATCGTCAAAGACATCCATATACCACCACAAGCTGAACGGAAGGTGTTTGCAAGCTCCAGTGCGCTGACGCGCTGGTGCTTTTCTCGGACACGTCATGCTGTCGAGCGGTTGATTCGACTCGCGGCATTGACAGTGAGTGGCTCACCGATGCCGGCAAGTAAAGTCGCGGACGTTTGTGTATCTACTGGGTCGCAAAGTATCTTTTCTTGTGGCACTTCTGTGGCATGTCGTCGCCGTCGTGTCTGGGTCTCATGTAGAACAGCAACGACAAGTTCGTAGCCGATAGTTGTCATTGAAGATCGCAGCTTTCCACTTTTCGATAAGCTCCATGCGAGGAGACAGTAACGGATGCATTTGATCGACGGTGCATCTGCACTTGCCTCCTATAAAGCCGATCCAGACATGATGATTATCCACGAAAAACGCTGGTGTTGCTACACGATTCATCAGTACCGCTATTTCAAGTTGAAGCATTGAAAGTTGTCCGAAGTAATCAGGTGCAATATGCCTTCGAACGCAGTGTGCACGTTTTTCCTAGTCTTGGCCGGGGCAGTAAAACTGCAACGAGGCTCAGGTCAATGGTCGTGCCTTCTTCTACCCCTCGATGTAGCAAATGATCGAGAGTGTAATTTGCTTTGCACTGTCATGTGTTTCACGTTCAGCTCGGATCAATTGGCAAGCCGTAGTGAATCAAAATCGACTTCCATGCCGTCTCACTTCAGTTTGCTTGGCAATCAAGCAATCTTGTCGATTGCTATTGATCGTGTCGTAAGCACTCGCAGAGGAACGACCACACAAAAGCGGGATGCAGCTTACTGATGCCACAACACTGACAACCTTTTCGTGTCCTTACTCGACTTTTCGAATCAATCTGCATTTACAAAAGGTGCCCAAAACTGGTTTGCATGGCGATCGCCATACGACAGTACACTATCCATTCCCGATTGATCGAGTGGACTGTTGGAACTGAAGCGCAGCGTGTGTGTTCACGATGCACGAGCAGCACACCGGAGAAGAATTGGTAAAAAGTCAGGCGTGAGCCAGCGAAACGTCAGCACTGACGTCCTGCTTGCGGGCTGGCTGTTGACTATGATGCACCACAATGACAACGCTGTCAAAAACATCCACATCGCATAGGAGGCAAATTGCAATAAAGTCATTCATTTGCCGATGTTGTTGGGAGAGGTCGTCTCTCTTACGCGTACTTGTATTGACAGTCAGCCAAAGAAATGTTGGAGGTCTTAACAAGCTTAGACAGCCAGTCAAGGCGCCTCCAGCGCATCCATCGCGAAGCTCCACGTTGCTCATTGTGTCTGGTCTGAGTGCAGCAAAGCTGCTCGAAATAGGTGAGAGTGGCCCCGTCGCACTTACCGACATACGCAACCTCCAGTATAGCCGGTAAGGATGAAGTAGACTTTGGTGTTGCTATGCAGGCCAAAGCCACCACACAGCCTGATTTTCACGATGCTCAGTATTCTGCATGGGAAAAACGCAAGCGCCTTGCATTTTTTAATCAAGAGGAACAAATGTCCAGCGAGCTTCCAAAGTCAAGGACGACCTTGTGATCAACGAGCCGAGTTGCTGCACAGGCTGCACCTTCAAAAATGACGCCCAGCTACGCCCTGTCTCCAGAGATGTCACCCTGTCGGTTAGAATCTTCCACACAAAGTAGCAGTCCACTCGACAACAATCACTGTTGCAGACAACCTCTGCTTGATCTGTTGCATAGTCACCAGCGATCGCAATTGTGCTGGAGAAGCAGGAATACTACGTACCAACGAGTATGGCAGCAATCTTGTAATCCGATTTACCAGATGGACAGGTGTGCCTGTCATAGTAGTCTCTGCGTCTGACCTCACTCCCAACGACACATTTCGGTGTCATGAGGCGTCATCGCACTAATCTCCTTGTCCGTCCGTGGACAAGAATTGTAGCTGCTCTGTCTATATAGAATGAAGAACTGCCATTCAGGTTTAGAGACATGCGGTCGGGAAACACTTCAAACTGAAGTGCAGGTCAGTAGATACCGGCATTTCAGCGCCTCCGCTGCACTTCTTTGCTCTGAGTTTCGGTGATTTTAGCTGTACATTGAGTCGAGAAGTGCCTGGTACTTGTTGTCCACGATGCGACGGCATACAGCACCTGTATCCGGGTCCAGCTCGCCTGACTCGATGGTGAAGTCGGCAGCCATCAAAATCCATTTGCGGACACGATGACCGGATATGGAACAGACTTGGGGCAGTTTTTCCAACACAGTGTCAAAATGTACGGCCCACTGCTGGCAGCGGATCGCTTCTATTACTGTGGACGCAGCACTGCCAATACTGCGACTCACTTTCAATGCATCCTCGTTCAGCAGTAGACCCCTGGCGTGTTTATTTGCTGCTGTTGCTGCGCAATGACCCACTTTGTTAGTCTTAAGAAAGAGGAGTGCGCTCAAAAACGTTCGGCCGTCGCCCACCAACATGGCGCGGTCAAGCTCCGGCATCAGTTCCATCATCGAGTACTCAAAAGGCTGGATCGGGACCCAGTCGCCCGTTGCGAGCACAATAAAGTCTCGCGGATCACTGATTTTGAGGAAACAAGTCGGGGTCAGAAATCCACGCTGCCAGAGTCGAAGCCATCCATCCGGGTCAGACATCGACGTACATTGACCACCCACGCTAGCAACACCAGATCTAGCCGCCTGATTCACACGTCGAGGTGTACTCCTTCGATAGCCTAGGAATACGTTACGGCCGCGTAGTACTGTTTCCTGAGAGCGTTCGTCACAGCGAATCGTGGTGCCGGGCAGCGCGCGACCTGAGCTACCGAACTCCCAGGCGTGCGGGAAATTGATCGCAGCAAATCCAGACGTTTCAGCAGTACCAAAGAGCTGGTAGATTGGCGTATCAACCGTCTTAAAAAGCCGCTCGAGCTCGAAATCGAGCGGGGCTAACACCGAATAGCATGCAGTACAGCTCTCAAGTCCAATTTTCTTCTTGATGTTGTTCAGTACAAGTGCCTTTGCAAGCATGTAGCCTAAACTCCGGCTCTTCGCTCCTTTGCCTTTAGCATAAAGCAGCTTCTGTGAATTATTAGTAGCGCGTGTTTTGGCCCAACGATAAATTGTCGCATTCACGTCGCCTTTAGCGCAATAGACTTGCTGACTAAAGCGCGTCCAAGTCGCTGGTGCTGCAAAAAACACGGTTGGCTTGTGCTCTGTAACTATTCGTACAAGGGGCAGATCATACGTTGGCGCACAAACCACCATTAGTCCTGCAATAAGCGGCACGTAAAACTCCAGCACCTGCGACGCCACGTGATGCAGAGGTAAGTATCCCACGAGGCGATCGTGACTGGTCAAACCAAAGCTTCGGACCAAGGCAGCTGCTGTAAATATGACATTGTCATGCGAAAGCTCTGCACACCGGACGCAACCCCGACTGTCGTAGTTAAACGCTAGCAAGCAGCATTGGCCTGGCAGCACTTCAGATGCTAGTGAATCAAGCGAAAACGCCATAGCAGCCTCCTCAGTTGCGGGTGTGTTCACTGCGAGCAGATCTTGTGTTCCAATAACGTTGATGCCGCTGACACGCAGATCCACGACAGCAGAGTCCATTGCAGCTGAGCCCCCGAGCACCACTACGGCACGAATAGGCTTTCCAATAGCCTTACGCTCATCACATAAAGCTTCCAGCGCTTCTCGAAAGTTGTTTCCGAGTGAGTCAACAACCACAACCGATGCTCCGGCCGTCGGCAAAATGTCGTCCCGAAGTTCACGTGCACTCCACGAGCTGCGAACATGAGCGACTACGCCACCCAATGATACAGCTGCAAGATTGATTGCATGCAGTAACGGGCTAGCTTGTGCACAAATGACCACTCCTTCTCTTGTTTGAAACCCCAATCGTAACAATGTCCTTGCCACACAACGTACACGCACGGCATGTTGTGCCCACGAGTAGACTGCGTGTGTCGTGGGCAAACCATCCAGCATCTGCACACCACGGCGGGCCCGAGCAGCGACTTGTTCCCGCCCAGTAACTGCCGGCACATCTGCAAAGATGTCTATAGTCTGCAGAAACGTGTTCCACACGGTCGTTGGCGTTGCCGTCACGAGCGCTGCAATCGTCGTACTATCGTCGTCATTCTGCGCAACACTCAGTGCTCGACCCCATACACGTCCAGTGCTGCCTCGTTTAGTAGTACCAGCAGTAGTGAAAGCGGTACTAGTAGCAGTAGCAGTAGCAGTAGTTTTCCCACGCGCCTCTCGAGTGTCGGCATAGAAACCATCACTCGTAGGGCTACTGCCCCAAGAGTACATGTAGCCATCCCGTACCGCCGGAGTGGCCGTCTCAGTCGTCGCTTCAATCTTCATTTCCACAAACGGCCGCGACGTCGGGACCTCAAACGGACGACGCCGCATCGTCACGTTTGGCTCCGACCGATAAAGAGTCGTCCCCGTCTCATCGTCTTCTTCACCTCCTGCTCTTTCTTCTTCTTCTGCTTTGTCTTCTGCTGCGCTTTCTGCAACACCGTCATCGTCTTGTTGCGGCCTTGCAACCCCTTCACCCCGTCGTCGTCGTCGTTCGTGCCGTGTCGCCACGTCGCCCGACCGACGACTCCCGCCGTCTCCAGATCGAGTCAAACTCTTCTTCTCCTGCTTCAGGTCTTGGTCCGTGGGTTCGCAGCTGCTAGTGGAGCGACGAGGGACGTGCACAACCGTGGCCGTGAACGAAAGCATGTCGGAGGTCACGCAATGGCGACGACTTGGGTGCTGCCGACTGCACGGGAAAGCGGCATTCATGTCACAGCTGTTCGTACTGCTGTGGGGCGGCTGCACGTCGTCACGTCGAGACTTGTTGGCTCGGGTTGTACCAGCGGAAGGGGACGGCGTCACGTCCGTTTGACCGGTGGAGGAGGCAGCTGGCCACTGGCGTGTGGCCGCTGGATCTGGACGCCACTTCAGCGCTCGTGGTGGACGGTCCAGAGGCAGCACGAGTGGCGCGGTCATGAGGAGCGCTCTAGACGGTACGAACGGGACTGGCGAGTTGTCGGTCTTTCTTCATACTAGAGAGAGAGAGAGAGAGTGAGGATGGTTTGGTATATCGCCAGTGGCGTTGGTAGCTGTTCGAGGAGCGGCTATTTGGATGTAGAGGTTAGTCTTGTTGGGGAGGAGAAGTGCTGGTAGTTTCAGATGTCGCACGGTTGTGCAGTTATATTATACTTGACAGGTTATCAATTGTAACTGGCGCACGTCTTGGTCAGCGTCATCAACTGCTTCGTTACTTCCTGCTACTTCGACGAAGTAAGAGGACTACTGTGACTATTACTATTACTGATGGGAGGATGACAGTCAAGCCAATAGTTGGCTTGTCTCGTCCCTAGTGACGGGCGGGCCAGTAGTGCTGGCAGCAGAGTAACAACGTGAGGCACTTCTCGTCGCCTGGTCCTTCAAGTTGGTGCATTTGGCCAAGTCATCAAGTCTTCCGCCAATACAAAGTCGGACGAGGAACTTGGCCAAATGGGACAGAGCCCAACGACGGCACGGATCGTCGTCTCAGCAGGGAGAAGAACGACTCGATCTGCCCTGCACTCCGTATCGTGTCTTGCTTGTTTGACGATTCGGCTCAGCTCAGCTCTGACGGATGTGAATACCAGTTTCCAATCTCCTGGTGCTGTGGTGGCGAGGCACCGGCGTCGGGTCCGCATGCTCCAGCCCTAAGCTGCCTAAATGTTCGAAGTCGGCTCCGCAGAGCTCGGTGAGCCGCGACATGGGGAACGCGTCGAGCGCCTCGGGCTCCATTTCGTCGTACACGTTCTGCAGCGTTGACGCTTTCAGGTCCTTGACGAGCGCAAAATTCCACTGTGCAAAGACTTCAAACGAGATACCCATTCTGTACAAGGTAGTTAGCTACTCGAGCACATTTACACGTGCAGCAAAACAGGCAGCAAAAGTCAAAGTAGGGAACGTACCGCTGGCGTATACGCTCCTTGATGGCGCCGACGGTATCGCGCTCGCTAAAACGCACGACACATGGCACTCCATGCGGGTGTATCAACTTTTGGGAGGTATTCTGGAAGTTGAAATGCACCACGCCCTTGTAATACCACATTGTGGCTTCGTCGTCATCAGGCGACACATCCTTCAACTGGCGCGGTGAACGTACATGAGCAGTTTCGGTCTTCTTCAATGACATCTCTCCTTCTGTGACGACCTCTGTACTAGCGACACCGGACACCCTATGCTCTGACATTGCGGACGCCTGCTTGTCCACCATATCGTTATCGCTATTGATCTCGTACATAGGAATCTGTTCCACCAAAATCTCAGGCGAATGGGGGTCTGACACAGCACCTTGACCCCAGTAGCCTTGCAGCGGCACGTCTTCCTGAATCAAACGCGTGATCATCGTTCCGTGCTGGACGGTCTCGCATGCACGCAACGGTGTGTCCTCTGGTAGCCGGCACCCTTTCCGGATAAGTTTGAGCAAGTCGCGAACCGTATGCGTGGGCTTGACAAGCACTTCAATATGGCGCTGGGGTGAAACAGGTGATGGCGACGCTGCCTCTTCGGTAGCAAAGCAAGCATCATAAATGCTGAGATGCACGAGTAGCTCCTTCTTCGCTTCAATCTCTGTAATAGGATAACTCAGCAGCTCGTAGTATAAAATATTGGTGCGCTCCATATATTCAGTAAGCAGCTCCTCCAATGTAGTTTGATCGTCCTCAGCGTATCGGGAATGACGCAGCGGCGACTTCATGGGCAAATTATTAAGAGGTGAGTGCTGATACAATCGTACAAACAACCGTTTTGGACCAAGAAGTCCCAAGTGTGACGCCACAGCATCGATCACCTCATCATACACGTTACTGAACAAAAGTGAAAGGGTAAAGGACTCTTCCTCCGAATGCCCATACCGATGAAAAGTCACCTCCACGCGATCCAGCAAGTATTGGAAGTACGAGGGCACGTCTGGATATCTCTCTGATAGCTGCCTCTGATGCTGGTGAAGCTTTCCAGCACATGGTTGCCTTACCTTAGCCAGCCCGTGGCTATGAGGGCTTTGATTGCCATTGTGATACCTGGCACTCAAATTCGGTAATGAACTGGTATGTGCCAGATTATCTTCACTATCTGGACAAATCACACTGTTCATTTCTTCACCATCAGGGCCGATATACGTCGTCCCCACCACACCAAGATCATCGTCCATTCCTGGATTTATCACAACGCAGTTCGACACATCTTCGTTTGCTGCATACTGGAAGCAAATTATATCACCATTCTGAATTTCAGATCCCGTTAATGTTGACTCCATGTCGATCTCAGACACAGAGGTCGATTGAACCTCCTCGTACAACAGTAACTCCGCAATAATAGGAAGCGATAGTGCGTCGTGCAGATACTTCGCTAACTCCGCACCAGTTATCCGCGAATCCACTACTACGTTACCTACATACTCCAAACGCTCGCCAAGTTTCCGCTTAGGGTCATAAAACTTGATAAACAACACAATTTCGTAACTCTGCAGCGCCGGCGCGTGGTCGACTACGATGCTTTCACCAGCCGGAGCAAATGCAATGGCCGCATCCTCATCACCATCCTCCGTCCCCTGGCTAGCTGTTGTATCACCTGTACCAAACGATTTGTTTTCAATCTCTGGAGGTGTAAATTCATCCCAAAAATGCCGATGGATAACCGGTGCTGCGATCTTACTCGATTTCTCTACTTCGAGAGCATAAATGGACGGGGACGACGGCGATGGGGGAGATTTCGGCACGCTACTCAGTATCTGAAGATACAGTCTAACAGGGGCTTTATGCGATGCATCATCCTCGATCAGCCAGTCCACACGACAGCCAAACAAATCGGGACCGAGAGGTTGATCAGGTCGTGTTGTACGATTTTCGCGCGTAATGACTTTCCACAAGCGCTGTCGTAACATGGGAACGCCGGTCTCTTTATACACTCGACGGTAGAGCTGCCGGATCGATGCGGTGCGTTTAATGCGGATACGCAACGTGTTCGAGTTATTAAATCCAGAAAAGTCCATCGTCTTTGTTATACGTCTCAGTTTGGCGATGCTCGTGTCGGAAGCAATACGTAGGTTTATGTACAAGTGCTCTGTCTGCTGAGCTTTCTTGCGCCGGCTAACTGCTTTTTCCTCCTCGTGGAACCGTGTAACCAGCTCGGTCGGAATCGACACCGGATCGCTTTCCCAAGTACGAATCTCTGGTTTGATAGGTGGTACTTCCGTTTTAATGCTGTTGAGTAAATGATCAGCCGCGGATATTTTTTTTGAAGCACAAGGTGTCGTTGTGATACTCTCTGTATCCACAAAAGCCCCTTCCTGAATGGCGCTGATGTCGTTCTCACCGTTGCGCACGTACACAAGCATGTATGCGCTAGAAAAACTCCTACCAAGTGGAAGCATCTGAGTGCTTGACGAAGGACGTAACGGGATACTGCTCGTGTCGTTATATTGACTGTACTCATATCCTTCATCCGCTGCGCTGCCGCCACCAGTACCGGGCTCGCCCGGTGCAGCCACCGACGTAAATTCTAAGCCATCCATGCCACCAGGCTCATTAGCATTTTCAGCGTTTATATCAGACGGACCAAAAATTGATGACGAGTGCAAAGGCGACGGCGATTCCGTAGATCCTCCTTGTGGTGTTACAGGAGTCCCACCAGAACCAAAATTTCCCTCGATTGCTATACGTTCATCCACGCGCGTGATCTGGTCATCGTCAAACTTGAACCAACTCGTACTTGAACTAGTATGCTTTCCAGGTCGAATAAATACGTAGTAATGACCGCCGTGCACATCACCACTGTGAACCAGAACACTATGGAGATGATAAACATACCGTGGAGATTTCTCGTTGGTGTCTTTTGTTGCGCTACTGTGAGCGATAAATTCATCGAGAATAAGAACTTTTGGAAACTCGAAGCGATCGTGAACCTTGACCATGCCATCACGCATGGCATCGTACTCAAAGCGCTTAAGCTGGATATTAAGGACAGGTGGAAACGAGGCAAACTCAATACCCTTCTTGGCATCCTGTTTCCCATGTCCTTCAGCGTCGTACTGATCGTCACCATCCAGTATTTCCACTTCCACATACTTACGAAAAGACTGCATCAAGTCTTTACAGCCTTTCACGTCCAGCTGCAAGTCGTAGAAACTTTCGTCACGAAACGACTGAAAGTCAACATTTACACACTGCACAAAAGACCGTACTGTGCCTTCAAAAAGCTTCGATATCGCCGAGTCCACTTTTGTATGCTTCATCTTCTCCTCTAACCGATCGCACAAAATCCGGTACAGCTCCTGCACGTCATGCTGCATGAACGAGTCGATTGCACTCCATCCAAACGAGCGCGTCAGTTCCTTCGTCGACACTACCTTTTGTTGACTCTGTAACCGGTGAAATACACGCTGCAGTGCCAATGACACAGAATTATTGGTATCTTCCTGAGCCGTGGACGTTTCATACACCATTTGTCGAAATGCTCGCAAGTGGAACAGCGTCTGCAGCAACGAGTTCAAGTAGCACGTGGCTCCCTGATTCTTCAACCCCACCATCCCTGTCTCCTCTTTCGAGTCGTACGAGTGCAAATCCTGTAAAATGAAGCAAAATGTGCGCATGCACCGTCTTGATCTAGTATTTCATTTCTTCGGCTGTACTTGCTTGAAGAACATCTTTGGTGCAGATTTCACGACCTCAATGCAATCGGCTTTGATCTTAAATAGCTCATCTGGAGGATGTATACGGTGTAAGATCAAGGTCACCTTCCATTAACTACACGTCATCTCTCCTTAATAAAGGAATCACCGTCTTCATGATAATTGGATAGATGCCCTTCTAAAAGTACAAATTAGCACGTCTATCAATTGGCAATGCGGGCATAATGGGCATAACTAAGTTCATAAAGAATGTCTTTCTACGCGAGACGAAAGTGTTAGTGGAATCTTCATATACGCACAGCGATGAGTATGTGGCAGGTCCATGTGCATCGCAGACGGCAGCAGTGACAAGGCCGCACTTGCGCATTCCCAAAATGAATATTGTTGCGCGCACTGAAAAGGCTATTGTTGAACACACCTCACTCTTTACATAATACACCCCAAATCTTACACCAATGCCACATCACAACACGATTTGTACAATCAACTTTGCGCCAATTACCTCTGTACGTCCACTATCGCACATCACAATCTGCATCAATCGTACAAATGTTGAGTGATCTTTTAAGCAAACTTGTTTTCGCACACAATAGACGATTGGAGCTCTTTGCTTTCGAAAACACATTGATGATAGAGAACGAATCACTCGTCATAACATGTCAGATACATCTAAAAGGCTAGTTGTTTCTCGAAGAAATGACAATAGCAACGTTTCAGTCGAGAAAGACACAAAAAATGGATGAAACAATAGTTCACTTACACCAAACGTAATCGCATTCGAACATTGCATAGAAAGTTACCGCTAAGAACGACAAATTCTATATACAGCTATTTTTTTTCGATCGAGTCTATCCTGAATCTGCGTTGAGACAAGATCATTGTCGGCCAAATAATAAAATGATTGTCTAGCTGCACTATGAGTATCCGATCTCCATCGTTCGAGGTGGTGTGATAGGTCTCTTTTTATTAGTTGTATCACCACGTATATTGTATTTGATCTTTGTCCTTTTCAGTTCACACGAGTAACGTAGCCAATATTTGGATTCCTAGCATAACATGCGACCAGCTGGCGTCACAATGTTCACTCTGCAAGATGCTACAAACTCGCTATAGTTTGTTTTTCATCGCGATATTGTTCACTTGGGCTTACTCTTATTGACGTACATTCTGCTAACACAGCGGGTGACGAGACTGAGGGCTATTTGCGTCTGCGATGCTAGTTTTTGAACGACGCAATGGTCATTTCGCAGATGCGAGATAGACTGGTAAAATCACTTACTATACATACGACTTTTGTAGATTGTTGTGCTATAGTGGTCGTATACAGGTGAATTAGCGCGATGTTCGTCGTACAAACCATAGTGTGGCGTAGCACGGGTGTGGTGTACGGGGTGTATCTCGTACAAAGTGGGTTGTATCAGCAGTCCCCTAAAAAATGCACCTGTGTTGTTGTTGTTGCTAATAAGATTGGAGTTCGGGCAGGAAGGAAGGAATGTAGTTGGACCTGAAGCCGCGAATTGCACTGAAACCGTCTGTTTGGGCTTTGAACGGGCAAGTAAGTGGGTAAACAATATTAGTGAATTGAGTACTTACGATCTACTCCTGACGAAATTGGACGTCTTTCTGAGCTCTTTCAGATGACGAAATTGAATGTCATAGCCGAATCAAAATTGAACCCAGCCGTTACCATTGATCATGTGAAGAAGACGCATTTATAGCCAATGACGGAGCAGCAGGCTGGTCGACAGTCTGGCTGGCTTGTGGCTCCCTGTGACCGACACTATGTCAGCATTATGACCAACCCCTGCAGTAGTGACAGGAACTGGTCGGTCGGTCGGTCGATCGACATCTACGTGGTCCACACATTCCGACCAGGAGAACTGGCTTCTCTCATTTCTCAAAACCCCTCGCAGTTAGGAAGAAGAATGATGCGTCCCACTTGTCACGTGGTCACGGCCTCCGTCTTCTTGGTTCTAACAAGTGCCGATTCTAGAACCACTGTCGACAGTGGGACGAACAATGAGGCAGTTAACATTTCCACTCTGCATTCTCCTCTGGAACTTACTGCGTTCGACGGGCCAGGACACTTGCACTCGCAGGACTCTACAGTGGCAGCGAGCGACTTTGTTCACCGCCGCGACGAGGAGAGAGGGTTGAACGATGTAGTGTCACACGGGAGCGCTGCAATTCATCAAGGATTACAGGGGGAACTGATAGCCTTGCAGAAAAAAGCATATACGAACTTTCTGGAGCATGTTGATGTCCCTCGGGGTCGAATCAGGATCTCACCATATTTCAGAAGCTCTACGAGTGGTCTGCGTATGTGGAGTTGTTTAACATTCAAACTCGCGCGTTCGAAGACGTTGAGATACTTGTGCATATGGTGAAGAAATTTAAAGTCAAGAGGGTGATAAGATTTCTCCATTGGCTTGATAGCTTTCCTCCTTCGAAGGAGCGCGCCAGCAGCTTGCTGGAAGTGATAACTATGAAAAACTCGGAAGACGCCAAAAAGATCAAGCAATTGTGTTTGACATGTGTAACGGGGCACCCTGAAGCTTGTACTGGTGACAGTACAAGCTACTTATTCTGATAACAGAATAAGGCGGTGCCTCGTAACTTCACGTACACTCGTACGTGCAGAGGAAGACGGTAAGAAGAAGCGAGTACTTGGTTAGAGTAAAAAGTAGAACTGTATTGATAATAGTTAATGTCTGCAATAAATCACTATTTATCTTCATCTAACTATGTCTAAATACAAATGTGTAAATCAGTTATCTGCTCACCACTCATTGCGTGCGTCTGTCGTGGCTCGTCTTCGTTGGTTGATATAATGGCCTATATCAACCAATTAGGAACTACTTGTAAGTGCTACAGAATATTTGTCCTTATGACAATATTCTGAGAATATAACTCTTATAGTTATATTCTATTAACAATTTCTTATAAATTGTTATGTAACGATTCACCCCGTTACATCACCCCCCCCCTTAACCATCAGTCACTTTAGTGACTGATTGACTAAACGGATACTCGTCCCAAATCATTTGGGACAGGGTTTGCACTTGTTGGTCCGCGTCCACTTTCCAACATTTCATCGCATGGTAAACAAGCCCATGCGATGCGCGAGCAAGGCCGCCGAGAGCGCGTCTGCACGTCTCTGTGCGGACGCCGAAGCAGAAACAACAGCAACTGATGTCCCATCGGTTGCTGAAGAGACCCAGCCTGTGTCACTTGGTGACGCAGGCGCTGGTCATGAAGACACTCGTGTCTTCACAGATTACGAGCTCGGTGTCTCGTACTCTCCTGATACGGATGACGGATCCGTATCAACGGCGATCGAATCCAAGCCGCCTGCCAAGCGTGGCATGGACGATGCTTTGCGTCGCAGCATCTTTGGTTCATCTGATGAATCAGATGAACCATCGCCGAAGCGAAGGCGCTCGAGGTCGCGAGACTCGGGCATTAATAGTGGTGTCGGTTCTCCTATAGACACCACTTCACAGCGAGGTGCCAGTACTTCTGTCGGCACGTCGCAGGAAGAGCGGGACCGCAATGTGTTGCGTCTCGCTCCTGAGAAGAAGGAGCATGGATGCCTCCAAAATCTGTCATGGATCACTTGTCGGCGACGACGAGTGATCGTTATCGAACACGATTGTTCGATTCGTCAAGGATCCATCACCTTGACCCCAGCGCGAAAGACTATCGCGCTGAACACGAATTCTTCATCGATGCTTTCTTCAGACATCGATGGTACAGTGGGAATCACAAACGTGATGGTCCCTCACTACTTCAGGCGTGGAACGCCTACATCCATAACCTCGAGGATGTAGGTCGTGACGCTTGGAACGACAAACTTATCAAAGCTCGTGATAAGTTTGAAAAGCGAACCCCGACAGGTGCACGCTACAAGCTGCATCGTCTGTCAAGGGAGAAAGGATTACCCTGCCTCTCTTGGGGAGACTCGTGCCCATGTTGTGTGAACAACTCTGCACGAGCACCTAAGGAGGCTTACCTCCCTTACCAGCCCGTGGTGGCGCGTACGTGTCTCTACTGAGATGTACGAAGGGATTGACAACCTGAAATCCCTTTACGACCGTGCCGGGAAGACTTTCTCCGGCGGTCCTTCTGCGGCACAGGATGTGCCGCGTCGTACTGCTCGACCAGACCCAGTACGTCAACCATCAATTGGGAGCGGGGCTCCCAAGAATCCCAGGACGGGGGATAGCCGCGCCACCGGACGAGGTAACTCGTCCGACGTCCGTTCACGTCGCGGTGGTTCAACAGCTGCTCAACTAGATAGCGCTGGCCACCGCGAGAGTCCTCTAATGGAGGTGGAGGAGGAGGAAAGACGCTCTCCACACGATCATGTGGATCGGTGTGTTCCCGAGAGCTTCTTTGATCGCGTAACGCAAGGGTTACGCGACGATCTCGAGCATGAGCGGAATAGGCGTCTCCAGATGGTGGACACTGCCTCGAAGCATCGAGCTGAGTTTGCCTTTGCTCAGCTTGAGAACGAGAGAGCTCTGACATCTCTTCGTGACGAGCTAAGGGTAGCTCGTGGGATTGTTGATCGGTCTCGGGATCAGATAGCTGCTCTTCAGACCCTTGTTGATGCCCACCATCGGGAGCACAAGGCTCTCTGCGAGATGCTTGAGCGCAAGGGCGTTCTTCATCGGAAGAAGCAGCGTACTGATGGTACGGCTTAAGCCGACCAACGTAAAACGTGGGATGCGTTCGCATCTTACGTGGTAACTCGATCGTGTATGCATTGCCTAGGCGGTGCAATACACGAAATGGGCCGATGTACTTGCGTAGTAGTTTACTGCTACCCAAGTTAGTCACTACATGCTTTGGTAGATTAACCGTAGACAGTAGGACTAAGTCACCTTTATTAAATAAAAGAGTGTTTGCCCTTCCATTCTTGTCAGCGTTGTGCTTTTGCTTATCCACCGCTTCGGCGATGGAGTCTTGCACAAAACGGACTACCGTTTCACGAGCCAGTATGAACTCATCTGATGACTCGTTAGCTTCAGTGTGCTGTGAGCGCACTGCAGCAACAACAACCTTTTCTTCAGTGAGGGCTTCCGCACTCTCACTGGGATCATTGTCTTCGATATCGATGTTATCGATATCGGCATCAAACGCAATGACTTCTTCGTCAGAGCGTGATGAGCGTGAACCAAATCGGTTTTTGCTCGCGCGAGTCTCTCCCCCCCTTAAACCAGAGTTACACTTGAGTAAGGTGGGTACACGCGGATGGCGCAAGCCATTCACGTAAAACGGTGTATGTGTCGTGGACGCATGCACCGAGTTGTTGATGGCAAACTCTACCATTGGCAAAAACTCACTCCAACTCTTAAAGGAGTGTACGTATCCTCGAAGTATCTCTTCAAGGACACGATTGGCACGTTCCGTCTGACCATCTGACTCTGGATGATCAGATGTTGACATCTTCAAGCGCGTTCCGAGTGATTTGAACACGGAACGCCAGAAATCAGCAGTGAATCGTGGATCTCTGTCTGATACGAGTTCACGGGGCAACCCATGAAGTCGGAAGATGGTGTCAATAAAGAAACAAGCACAGCCACTTGCCGTGATTGACTCGGGTACAGCCACAAGGTGTACCATTTTGCTGAATCTGTTAACAAATACGAGAATACCCGTATTCCCGCGTGCGTCTTTGGGTAACCCGAAGACGAAATCCATTGAGATGGATTCCCAGCACTCAGCCGGAACCGGTAGAGGCTGTAAAGGTGCACGCAGTGAAGGACTTGACTTCACTCGTTGGCAGACTTCGCATGCGCGAACATACTTTCGCACAAACTGATACTGGCGGGGCCAGTAAAAGTCTCGACTTACCGTGAGATATGTTTTCTCTCGGCCACGATGTCCTCCTATAGGAGCATCGTGATACTCGAACATGATCCGCAAACGCAGACCAGTATCATCTGGAATGACAACACGTGGTGTGTCACCAGAAACGGCTGTATAATACAGTAAACCGTTACGAGTAGTGTATCGATCTGATGCAGATCGATACGCAGGCGACAATCGTTTCAACGATTCTCGGGATGGTTGGGAGAGATGTGACAACAACTTCACTATCTCACCATCTTGGGCGTATGCCCGCCTCACATCATCATACAACATTGTAGATGGAACTGAGGACGTCATAACCGCAACAGTGACTGTCTCACTGTTGGGTTTCGCGACTGTTTCAAAGTCGGGACGACGTGAGAGTGCATCAGCGACGACATTAAGTCGTCCTGGTTTGTACTCGACCGTAAAGTTGTATTCTGCAAAGAATGACAACCACCGCGCCATTCGTTGTGAAAGGTGCGGGCTGTTCACTGCCGTGCGTAAGGACGCATGGTCAGTGTAAACAACGAAGGGTCTATCTCCTAAGAGATAGACTCTGAACTTCGCGAGTGCATACTTCATGGCAAGGAGTTCCTTGTCATGCACTGGATAGTTCCGCTCAGCTGGTTGCAGCTGACGCGACTGATAGCAGACGACGCGTTCAACGCCTTCAAGATCGTACTGCATTAGTGCACAGCCGATTGCGAAATCGCTGGCATCACAGACCACATGAAATGGCCTGTCCTGATCGGCTATTGCTAGGACTGGGGATTGTATCAAGCTCTGCTTGATACCCTCAAAGGAGCGTTGACATTCAGCGTTCCATAACCACCTCTCGTTCTTTTTCAACAAACGAGAGAGGTGTACAGTCATCTCGGCGTAATTGCGTGAATACTTATGCAAATACGCCGCTAGCCCAAGGAATTTTCGAAGACCTTTGACATCGATCGGCACAGGCCAGTCGGTGATCGCCTTGATCTTTTCGGGATCAGGACGTACACCGTTCTTACCAACGATGCACCCAAGAAGTGGTATTTCGCTTGCTGCAAATATACACTTCTTGAGGTTTGCATACAATTGATGCTTTCGCATGATTGTAAGAACTTGTCGGACGTGGTACCTGTGAACCTCAACGTCCGACTTTCCATCCATAGCTCGACTATGGATGAATACGTCATCGAAATAACTCGGCGCGAACTCTCGTACTGGTCTCAACAGATGTGATACACATCTGTTGAACGTGGCAGGGGCATTACTAAGCCCTTGTGGCATTAGTAGCCATTCCCAGAGCATGCCACTAGGCGTGCTAACTGCGGTATAGGGTATATCCCGTTCCCGCATTAGGATTTGATAGAAGCCATCCATCAAATCCATGGACGAAAAGATGGTACTCTTTGACATACCATCAATGATTACGTCCTTCCTCGGTATCGGCGTCTGAGCCGGTACCGTTGCAGCGTTCAATTTGTTAAACGCGTGCACTATCCGCCACCCTCCTGTTGCTTTTCGCACACAGAAGGTCGGAGAGCTATGTGGGGAAGTTGATTCCCTCACATGGCCCGCTGCTAAACGATCGGCAAAGAACTTGTCGATCGCAAGTACTTGTTCACGAGGCAGTGGCCACTGCTTCATGACACAGTACTTCGAGCCTGGTTTAAGCTCGACATCGTGTCGAATACCTTTATCCTTCGGTAATTCGCACGGAACTGTTTCAGGGAATACATCCTTGAATTCGACCAATTCTTTATAGAGAGGATTTGTCTTGAGCGATTCCCACGATTGGGAGTCGTATCGCTCAATTCGTGTCTTTTCATCTAGGACACTCTCGTCCATAGATGAACTACTGAGAACTCTCTCGTTCTCAGTAAACACTGTTGCTGACCTTATGTCGGTTACACACTCGTCGTCAGCGACGAGTATGCAGATCTGCTTGACTTTGCCACTACGCAGATCACGCAAGAACCTTTTATGTTCGAGCGTTGGCAACTGAGTGATCTCCGAAGTTAACTTCGGAGGCGCAATCAGATCAAGTGTATAAGCGCCTACACATGATCCGTTATTGACTATGACATTCAATGTCTCTGTCATTTCCTGGGGACTTATTCCCTCAGGCTTCGAAGGACTTATTCCTTCGTCTTCCCGGGGACTTATTCCCGCGGGTTTCGGGGAACTTATTTCCGCCGTATTTGTAATCTTGGGACTTATTCCCTTTATTTCCTCTAGCTGGGGTTGCGCAACCACAGCGAGATCCTCTACGAAAGACTCTCCAGTCGATCTAGGATTATCGTTTCGCTTAACCTGAGCGATCGATTGTTTCTCTTCTAGATGTTCCCCTCTAGGGATACATCTTTGTCCCAGTCCACCCGACTTATTCGAGTGGTGGACCTTCGGCGCAGCCTGTGTTTCCTCACTGCCGCCGGAACTTTGCTCCGAAGTGTAACCGTTTGGTACACTAAGGTTTTCTGCAGTCGTACTAACGACCGTACCACAAGTGAGGCCATCGCACTCACTCGTAGTACATCCACACGCTTGTGGACGCTCCAAAACGTTCATCAGATGGCCATCTGATGAACAAGCGGCAGGCATCGTTACTGTTCGATGTTGCCAGTTTACTCGTGGTTCGTACCTTCTGAGCCACGGTATTCCAAGGATGACATCAAATTTGTCATCCAATTCCAATACGATAAAGTCATCGTCATATTGGGTATCTTCTAGCGTATAGTGAATCTTCACTATACGCTTCATGACGGTTACGGATGCGCCTGTCGCAAGACGTACCGTCATCCTCGTAGGAGGTGTGTCACATTCACTGAATTTAAAGTGACCATCTTCTAGCGATTGGCGTCGCACAAAATTGTTGGACGCCCCACAATCGACTAGAGCTCGAAGGGACAACTTATTCGTCACTTCGAGTTTCAAGGTAATGAGTGAGATCTCATTACCTAGAGCAGCAACGCACAACGTCTGTGTGTTGGGAGCAACCTTCATCAAGAGGCCTACAAATTCTCTTGACGTTGCTGGATCAGTAGGGTGCTCCGCACCTACTGATCCTGTCCGTTTTTTGACGGTCCATCCCGTTGTTGCGTCTTTGCACCAACTGCGGACCCTCGTCCCTGCCCCTTTCTCATGGGTGGACGGTCACTACGCCCAGTGTCGCGAGACACTGGACGAGGGGCACTACACTCGTAAGCGTAGTGTCCTGTCTTTTGACATCTGTTGCATTTCTGCAACTTCTTGTATTCTGTAGAGCGAACCTTCTCGCTCTCTACATAACAGAGTTCCATCGGCTCTGGACCTCCGCTGTCATATCGTCTCGGTTGACGATATGATGTCGAGCTGGCGCGAGCCTGTCTCATACTGAAGTCTTCCTGCTCCGCAATGGAAATGGCTTGCTCTAGTGAATCTAGGTCAAGCCGGAACAGGTGAGTCTTGACGGGACCATCCGCAAGACCCTGCATGAACACCGAAACCAACGTGTGTTCATCCACCGGATTGGAACTTATACAACTCGTAAGATGTCGTATATGTTGCGCGTAAGCGTGCACATCACGCTTACCCTGCTTGAGCTTCAAGAGTTCGGTTCGAGCCCTGAACTCAGCTCTAGGCGGTTCAAACGTTTGTCTGAGCCGCGACTTGAAGACTTCCAACGACCCAAACGCATATGGGTCGTGCAACTTGAGCCCCAGTGCCCAAGTCTTGGCACGTCCTGCCAGATTTGACTGGGCGAATGCAACTTGCATATCCCTTCGTCGATTCGACGCGCCCTTATGGCGTCATCCAATTCGACGAACCATCTCAAGAGGGAGTCTTCTTCGACCCCCCTATACTTTGAGATGTCAATCTTCAAAGTCTCGGGTCGACGCGAGTGCATCGACCCGCCCGCAGCAGCCTGCTGCTGTCTCAACAGTTCAAACTGTTGAGCACCCTGTTCTCTCAACAACTCTGCTTGTTGAGAACCTTGTTGGTGAAGCAAGGCTACTTTCTCACGTTCTGCGTCAAGTTCATTTTGAATGAACTTGGCGATAGTAGCATGTTGGGCATCTCTATTGAGAGCCTCTAGCATGACGCTAACAGCATGGATGTCCATGGTTGAACCCATTCGTTCAACCGCATCCCATTCGACATCGCTCAAATGGGAGTAGCCGTCACGCGTAGCGTGAAAGCTTTGGTCATCTTCATCATCCAACATATTCATGTTGGATGTGCACGCGGTCCTTGGACGGACTACGAAGTGCTACCAGGTGTAACGGGGCACCCTGAAGCTTGTACTGGTGACAGTACAAGCTACTTATTCTGATGACAAAATAAGGCGGTGCCTCGTAACTTCACGTACACTCGTACGTGCAGAGGAAGACGGTAAGAAGAAGCGAGTACTTGGTTAGAGTAAAAAGTAGAACTGTATTTAGTATCGTTAATGTCTGCAATAAATCACTATTCATCCTCATCTAACTATGTCTAAATACAAATGTGTAAATCAGTTATCTGCTCACCACTCATTGCGTGCGTCTGTCGTGGCGCGTCTTCGTTGGTTGATATAATGGCCTATATCAACCAATTAGGAACTACTTGTAAGTGCTACAGAATATTTGTCCTTATGACAATATTCTGAGAATATAACTCTTATAGTTATATTCTATTAACAATTTCTTATAAATTGTTATGTAACGATTCACCCCGTTACAACATGGGAAATAGGACCGGACGAGATTTATGAATTAATGCCCATTACAGCGATGGGGAGACTGACAGGTGAAGTAAAGAAAAAGGCAGCGTGGAGTTCCGTCGAAGTCGAACTTTCTTCGTGGTTGAAATATGTTTTGGATTTCAACAAGAGCTACCCGGAGAAATACTTCGACAGCAAATTCGTTGTGACCTGGCTTTCGAACAGAAGAGGGGTGGATGAGACGACCGCAATTTTTGAGCAGTTCCTCGAATCGAGACCAATTATCTATGGTTGGGAAAAACAGCTGGTTGCTTTACACCCTGCGACCTTGAGTCGGATGCTTCCTAGGTGGCTGAAAGCAGATGTGAAACCTAGGGATGTCTTAAGGTTATTGACTCGCGCAGTGGAGATTCGTGCGCATGGTGTTGGAGGGTCCACGAAGTGGCCTGGCATCCATCTCGAGCTCAAGCTGTGGATTGGATATTGTAAAGAGTGGAACCGTAAACATTCTATCAGTCCTACTGGCAAAGATGATGCTCATCTTCGTTCAGAAGAGATCGTACTCGACACATTGGAGTTTTGCAGTGGAGCAGAAAAAGTGAATGCATTCCTTCACGGTCTTCGAGCCGATAACGAGTTGAAGGATCTGGCGTCAGAGATGGAGAAGTTATTGCCTGCCAGACGCAAGAAGCTAATGAAGATCATGTTGCTGGTGGAAGCGAATGCAGGTCCTGCAGAAGTGTTCAGGAAAATGCCCATTGCAAAGGTGGATCGCTCGATTGCGACATTTGATCGCGCAGGGCGCGCAAAGCAAATAGAAGATCCTGAAGTCTTCTTCAAGAAACTCAAACAATTTCTTGGATATGTGGACGCATACCGAGAAAATCACGGTGAGTTTAGTGACGATGACGTCGTCCGTGCGTTGGACAACGCGAGAAGATCGCTGGCGGAGCTATTTGCATATCTTCAATTGTTCGGAAGCGTCCCTGGAATGGAGACGCGCGCAGCCCAACTACTAGAAAAGTTACCTGACCTTACCGCACCAGAATATTTCGGTTCTTTGCAGAAGGAGACACGTGAGATCATACAGCAGATACGTTTTTATTATCTATAACCGGCTGGCATAATAATGAAGTCATCCAATTTGCTACAGCAGTCAATGGTCGTTACATCGGTTTGTACTATGACTTTGTAATTGGCGCTGTGGAGGTAGCAGGTGGCATGCTCCATGTTTTTACGGACATTCGCTGTCTCGCGTTTGCAACGAGTGCTCGCATAACGCAAATGGTATTGACAAACGACTTCTCTGCAATAACTTCGATGCCATGTGGAACGTTGGCCAGTCAAGACATTTGCTCACGACGGTCGGCTCTTTTTACCACGCTCGTTGTGGTAGCGCAGTTTACTGCACCAGCATCTGCTTTCTGCGGAGGCAATCACAATTGAGACCTTATAGCGCATGTCAAACTTGACGTTGTTCTCGACGACGGCCAACCACAGTCATTATCGAAGTTAAACTTACAGCTCTAGCATGCATTTGACACCAGACGCGCCTACCTGCATGCTGCCCTTCGTCTCTCTAGTCCGATTCAAAGTCCTACTCGTCCACCGCATATGTCTTTGCTAATGCGATTGAAAGGCAGCACAACTGTCATTGCATGCTGCTGACATCTCTCTGTTGGTAATCGTCAAAGACATCCATATACCACCACAAGCTGAACGGAAGGTGTTTGCAAGCTCCAGTGCGCTGACGCGCTGGTGCTTTTCTCGGACACGTCATGCTGTCGAGCGGTTGATTCGACTCGCGGCATTGACAGTGAGTAGAGTGGCTCACCGATGCCGGCAAGTAAAGTCGCGGACGTTTGTGTATCTACTGGGTCGCAAAGTATCTTTTCTTGTGGCACTTCTGTGGGCATGTCGTCGCCGTCGTGTCTGGGTCTCATGTAGAACAGCAACGACAAGTTCGTAGCCGACATTTGTCATTGAAGATCGCAGCTTTCCACTTTTCGATAAACTCCATGCGAGGAGACAGTAACGGATGCATTTGATCGACGGTGCATCTGCACTTGCCTCCTATAAAGCCGATCCAGACATGATGATTATCCACAAAAAACGCTGGTGTTGCTACACGATTCATCAGTACCGCTATTTCAAGTTGAAGCATTGAAAGTTGTCCGGAGTAATCAGGTGCAATATGCCTTCGAACGCAGTGTGCACGTTTTTCCTAGTCTTGGCCGGGGCAGTAAAACTGCAACGAGGCTCAGGTCAATGGCCGTGCCTTCTTCTACCCCTCGATGTAGCAAACGATCGAGAGTGTAATTTGCTTTGCACTGTCATGTGTTTCACGTTCAGCTCGGATCAATTGGCAAGCCGTAGTGAATCAAAATCGACTTCCATGTCGTCTCACTTCAGTTTGCTTGGCATTCAAGCAAACTTGTCGATTGTTATTAATCGTGTCGTAAGCACTCGCAGAGGAACGACCACACAAAAAGCGGGATGCAACTCACTGATGCACTTCAAACAGCCTCAACACTGACAACCTTTTCGTGTCCTTACTCGACTTTTCGGATCAATCTGCATTTACAAAAGGTGCCCGAAACTGGTTTGCATGGCGATCGCCATACGACAGTACACTATCCATTCCCGATTGATCGAGTGGACTGTTGGAACTGAAGCGCAGCGTGTGTGTTCACGATGCACGAGCAGCACACCGGAGAAGAATTGGTAAAAAGTCAGGCGTGAGTCAGTGAAACGTCAGCACTGACGTCCTGCTTGCGGGCTGGCTGTTGATTATGATGCACCACAATGACAACGCTGTCAAAAACATCCACATCGCATAGGAGGTAACTTGCAATAAAGTCATTCATTTGCCGATGTTGTTGGGAGAGGTCGTCTCTCTTACGCGTACTTGTATTGACAGTCAGCCAAAGAAATGTTGGAGGTCTTAACAAGCTTAGACAGCCAGTCAAGGCGCCTCCAGCGCATCCATCGCAAAGCTCCATGTTGCTCATTGTGTCTGGTCTGAGTGCATCAAAGCTGCTCGAAATAGGTGAGAGTGGCCCCGTCGCACTTACCGACGTACGCAACCTCCAGTATAGCCGGTAAGGATGAAGTAGACTTTGGTGTTGCTATGCAGGCCGAAGCCACCACACAGCCTGATTTTCACGATGCTCGAGTATTCTGCATGGGAAAAACGCAAGCGCCTTGCATTTTTTAATCAAGAGGAACAAATGTCCAGCGAGCTTCCAAAGTCAAGGACGACCTTGTGATCAACGAGCCGAGTTGCTGCACAGGCTGCACCTTCAAAAATGACGCCCAGCTTGCATTTTTGAGCTACGCCCTGTCTCCAGAGATGTCACCCTGTCGGTTAGAATCTTCCACACAAAGTAGCAGTCCACTCGACAACAATCACTGTTGCAGACAACCTCTGCTTGATCTGTTGCATAGTCACCAGCGATCGCAATTGTGCTGGAGAAGCAGGAATACTACGTACCAACGAGTATGGCAGCAATCTTGTAATCCGATTTACCAGATGGACAGGCGTGCCTGTCATAGTAGTCCCTGCGTCTGACCTCACTCCCAACGACACATTTCGGTGTCATGAGGTGTCATCGCACTAGTCTCTTTGTACGTCCGTGGACGAGAATTGTAGCTGCTCTGTCTCTACAGAATGAAGAACCGCCATTCAGGATTAGAAACATGCGGTCGGGAAACACTTCAAACTGAAGTGCATGTAACGGGTGAATCGTTACATAACAATTTGTGAGAAATTGTTAATAGAATATAACTATAAGAGTCATATTCTCAGAATATTGTCATAAGGACAAATATTCTGCAGCACTTACAAGTAGTTCCTAATTGGTTGATATAGGCCATTATATCAACCAACGAAGACGCGCCACGACAGACGCACGCAATGAGTGGTGAGCAGACAGTTGATATACACATTTGTATTTAGACATAGTTAGATGAAGATAAACTGTGATTTTTTAAAAAGACATTAACTATTATAAATACAGTTCTACTTTTTACTTTAACCAAGTACTCGCTTCTTCTTACCGTCTTCCTCTGCACGTACGAGTGTACGTGAAGTTACGAGGCACCGCCTTATTTTGTCATCAGAATAAGTAGCTTGTACTGTCACCAGTACAAGCTTCAGGGTGCCCCGTTACACCTGGTAGCACTTCGTAGTCCGTCCAAGGACCGCGTGCACATCCAACATGAATATGTTGGATGATGAAGATGACCAAAGCTTTCACGCTACGCGTGACGGCTACTCCCATTTGAGCGATGTCGAATGGGATGCGGTTGAACGAATGGGTTCAACCATGGACATCCATGCTGTTAGCGTCATGCTAGAGGCTCTCAATAGAGATGCCCAACATGCTACTATCGCCAAGTTCATTCAAAATGAACTTGACGCAGAACGTGAGAAAGTAGCCTTGCTTCACCAACAAGGTTCTCAACAAGCAGAGTTGTTGAGAGAACAGGGTGCTCAACAGTTTGAACTGTTGAGACAGCAGCAGGCTGCTGCGGGCGGGTCGATGCACTCGCGTCGACCCGAGACTTTGAAGATTGACATCTCAAAGTATAGGGGGGTCGAAGAAGACTCCCTCTTGAGATGGTTCGTCGAATTGGATGACGCCATAAGGGCGCGTCGAATCGACGAAGGGATATGCAAGTTGCATTCGCCCAGTCAAATCTGGCAGGACGTGCCAAGACTTGGGCACTGGGGCTCAAGTTGCACGACCCATATGCGTTTGGGTCGTTGGAAGTCTTCAAGTCGCGGCTCAGACAAACGTTTGAACCGCCTAGAGCTGAGTTCAGGGCTCGAACCGAACTCTTGAAGCTCAAGCAGGGTAAGCGTGATGTGCACGCTTACGCGCAACATATACGACATCTTACGAGTTGTATAAGTTCCAATCCGGTGGATGAACACACGTTGGTTTCGGTGTTCATGCAGGGTCTTGCGGATGGTCCCGTCAAGACTCACCTGTTCCGGCTTGACCTAGATTCACTAGAGCAAGCCATTTCCATTGCGGAGCAGGAAGACTTCAGTCTGAGACAGGCTCGCGCCAGCTCGACATCATATCTTCCACCGAGACGATATGACAGCGGAGGTCCAGAGCCGATGGAACTCTGTTGTGTAGAGAGCGAAAAGGCTCGCTCTACAGAATACAAGAAGTTGCAGAAATGCAACAGATGTCAAAAGACAGGACACTACGCTTACGAGTGTAGTGCCCCTCGTCCATTGTCTCGCAACACTGGGCGTAGTGACCGTCCACCCATGAGAAAGGGGCAGAGACGCGGGTCCGCTGTTGGTGCAAAGACGCAACAACGGGATGGACCGTCAAAAAACGGACAGGATCAGTAGGTGCGGAGCACCCTACTGGTCCAGCAACGTCAAGAGAATTTGTAGGCCTCTTGATGAAGGTTGCTCCCAACACACAAACGTTGTGCGTTGCTGCTCTAGGTAATGAGGTCTCACTCATTACCTTGAAACTCGAAGTGACGAATAAGTTGTCCCTTCGAGCTCTAGTCGATTGTGGGGCGTCCAACAATTTTGTGCGACGCCAATCGCTAGAATATGGTCACTTAAAATTCAGTGAATGTGACACACCTCCTACGAGGATGACGGCACGTCTTGCGACAGGCGCATCCGTAACCGTCATGAAGCGTATAGTGAAGATCCACTAAACGCTAGAAGATACCCAATATGACGATGACTTTATCGTATTGGAATTGGATGACAAATTTGATGTCATCCTTGGAATACCGTGGCTCAGAAGGTACGAACCACGAGTAAACTGGCAACATCGAACAGTAACGATGCCTGCCGCTTGTTCATCAGATGGCCATCTGATGAACGTTTTGGAGCGTCCACAAGCGTGTGGATGTACTACGAGTGAGTGCGATGGCCTCACTTGTGGTACGGTCGTTAGTACGACTGCAGAAAACCTTAGTGTACCAAACGGTTACACTTCGGAGCAAAGTTCCGGCGGCAGTGAGGAAACACAGGCTGCGCCGAGGGTCCACCACTCGAATAAGTCGGGTGGACTGGGACAAAGATGTATCCCTAGCGTGGAACATCGAGAAGAGAAACAATCGATCGCTCAGGTTAAGCGAAACGATAATCCTAGATCGACTGGAGAGTCTTTCGTAGAGGATCTCGCTGTGTTTGCGCAACCCCAGCTAGAGGAAGTAAAGGGAATAAGTCCCAAGATTACAATTACGGCGGAAAAAAGTTCCCCGAAACCCGCGGGAATAAGTCCCCGGGAAGACGAAGGAATAAGTCCTTCGAGGCCTGAGGGAATAAGTCCCCAGGAAATGACAGAGACATTGAATGTCATAGTCAATAACGAATAAAGTGTAGGCGCTTATACACTTGATCTGATTGCGCCTCCGAAGTTAACTTCGGAGATCACTCAGTTGCCAACGCTCGAGCATAAAAGGTTCTTGCGTGATCTGCGTAGTGGCAAAGTCAAGCAGATCTGCATACTCGTCGCTGACGACGAGTATGTAACCGGCATAAGGTCAGCAACAGTGTTTACTGAGAACGAGAGAGTTCTCAGTAGTTCATCAGTGGACGAGAGTGTCCTAGATGAAAAGACATGAATTGAGCGATACGACTCCCAATCGTGGGAATCGCTCAAGACAAATCCTCTCTATGAAGAATTGGTCGAATTCAAGGATGCAGTCCCTGAAACGGTTCCGTGCGAGCTACCGAAGGATAAAGGTATTCGACACGATGTCGAGCTTAAACCAGACTCGAAGTACTGTGTCATGAAGCAGTGGCCACTGCCTCGTGAACAAGGTACTTGCGATCGACAAGTTCTTTGCCGATCGTTTAGCTGCGGGCCATGTGAGGGAATCAACTTCCCCACATAGCTCTCCGACCTTCTGTGTGCGAAAAGCGACAGGAGGGGTGGCGGATAGTGCACGCGTTCAACAAATTGAACGCTGCAACGGTACCGGCTCAGACGCCGATACCGAGGAAGGACGTAATCATTGATGGTATGTCAAAGAGTACCATCTTTTCGTCCATGGATTTGACGGATGGCTTCTATCAAATCCTTATGCGAGAACGGGACATACCCTATACCGCAGTGAGCACGTCTAGCGGCATGCTCTAGGAATGGCTAGTAATGCCACAAGGGGGCTCAGTAATGCCCCTGCCACGTTCAACAGATGTGTATCACATCTGTTGAGACCAGTACGAGAATTCGCGCCGAGTTATTTCGATGACGTATTCATCCATAGTCGAGCCATGGATGGAAAGTCGGACGTTGAGGTTCACAGGTACCACGTCCGACAAGTTCTTCCAATCATGCGAAAGCATCAATTGTATGCTAACCTCAAGAAGTGTATATTTGCAGCAAGCGAAATACCCACTTCTTGGGTGCATCGTTGGTAAGAACGGTGTATGTCCTGATCCCGAAAAAGATCAAGGCGATCACCGACTGGTCTACGTGCCGGTTTACGTCTAAGGTCTTCGAAAATTCCTTGGGCTCCAGCGGCGTATTTGCACAAGCATTCACGCAATTACGCCGAGATGACTGTGCACCTCTCTCGTTTGTTGAAAAAGAACGAGAGGTGGTTATGGAGACGCTAGATATCAACGCTCCTTTGAGGGTATCAGAAGCAGAGCTTGATACAATCCCCAGTCCTAGCAAT